>JBCEWC010003223.1:0-31099 GCA_038996855.1 Solanum aculeatissimum
TCCAGTATCTTCCGAATTTCAGGCAGTCCCACTATTTTGTCCATAACGTTTTCATACGAACTCGGAATCGAGTGAGATAAGTTGCGTTGCAAAGATAATTGAAATATCTTCAATTTGATATGTAGTAGGCCACATGGTTCAAATCACACCAAAAGGTATGCTTCTGTGACGCTCACTGTCCAAACGGCCCCTCTAGACCCCAAAATGATCCGTTTTGCATTCTGCCACTTAATCTCAACCCATGGCTGCCAAATTTCAACAATGAATAGTATAACGTCATAAGATATCAACCATAAGGAGTTTCGGAAATTTTCAGGTATTACATTTTCCCAAAACTTTGCCAACACTATAATCCTACAAAACAAACACAAAAACACAATCAAACCTACTAACATCACATTGAGAACACACAAAATTGTAAGTTTTAAATATCAAAAGTGTTGTATTTCGGCAGCACATCAGCGACCATACTTAATATCCAATCCCCAACACGTCAAGTTCACAAGAATCTCATGGGTTCTGAGCAATTCTCGTGCTAAAAGGGATGTAAAGACCAGGCTTGTCTTGACATTGAAATCAGCATAAAACAAAGAAGTAGAGAAATAGTGGTGCTTTTATCAGTATAAAAAAAAAGGGATGTCCTCTAAATGTCCAGAACTTTCAATATTTATAAAGAGGAGGAGAGCTCCAAATACTTTTTAGTTATTCATTCGAGAGAAGGAGAG
Organism: Solanum aculeatissimum; assembly: GCA_038996855.1. Classification (NCBI taxonomy): domain Eukaryota; kingdom Viridiplantae; phylum Streptophyta; class Magnoliopsida; order Solanales; family Solanaceae; genus Solanum; species Solanum aculeatissimum. The sequence continues at coordinate 726 of JBCEWC010003223.1, forward strand.
CTCGAGGTGAATTTTTTCTCACAGTGATCAATGACTAATTATATTATTAAGATAAGGAGCAGAGCTCAAGAAGCTACCAGTTATTATCAAAGAAAAGAAAGGGGAACTCAAGGGAATTCCTAGTGATTAGTGATACATAAAAAAAATCTAAAGAAAATGAAGGAGAGCTTTAGAGTGGTTTCTATCTATTAGTCAGGGGCAGATCCACATGGAGTCCGCCAGGTGCTCGAGCATCCATTAACTTAGTACCGAATTATATATATCTATGTAGGAATTAAGAGTAATTGGTATGAATTTAATATAGAGCACTCATTGTATAGATGGTTTAATTGGTCTAATGGCTCAAGGTGAGTGTTTAAGGTTGTTTTAATGTTGTTGACCTTGGGTTCAAATTTAACTATCAATATTTTTTCTTTTTAATTTTCAAAACTCACTCTTCTTTACTTATCTATGGTTATAGGTAAGTACTTCTACTTTTCCTTTTTTTCCTTATTTATAGTTGTCTTTTTACCATTTTTCCTAAACAAGGGTATACAAATAAATATTTTTTTCTTTCTTGTTTATTCACGATAATAAATGTTACTCTCTTTATTTCTAATAATTATCATGTTTCATTTTGCAAAAGTTAATTTATAATTTTCAAAGCTAAATTAAATTAGAATAATTCAATATTTTAAAATTAAACTTTTGATATTCAAATACTAAAAGTAGTATAATTTATAATTTTCCTATATCAATGTGATTAAAAAATTATATCTTAAAATGTTATTCAAAATTGATATTATTTGACTCTAGAAAAAAAAACTATGACAATTTAAGAAGAAATAGAGTCAATAGTTGTGCATATTAGTTGTTTTTTTATTCATTTCAAATATGATTGTATTTTTATGACAAGTGTTAAATTTATACATTTATGTTTAATGGTTGGTAGCTAAGTGAAGGTGGAGTTACTTAGGCCTAAGGGGTTCATTTGAACTCTCTTCGATGAAAAATATAATATTTATGCATAGCTGAAATTATATTTTGTATGTATATAATAGATGTTGAACACCATTTGGCTTATTGTGTATTTATTTTATATATTTTGAACTTCCTTAATAAAAATTTTGATTCTGCCGCTATTAAGCTAACATAGCACCTACAACCTTAAAATTCTAGATCTGACACTGCTATCAGTCCTCTACAATGTTCTTCGAGAGAATTTGAACAACTATCTTATAGAGAGGAAGAGAGTTCCAGAAGAGTTTACAATGGTCAATCATGTCCAAAAGAAGAGGAGAAGAAATGTTTATATACCTTAAGGATCCTCCTTAATCAAGGAAGTAAATAAGGAAACAAATAACCATAAAATCAGCTAGTAACCCAATCAATTAAACGTGGAATGATCAAAATTTACCCTAAAGTGAAGTTATGACAATTAGTTGAAGGAAGACAAGAAAGAAAAATGCATAAAGCATGGAGGTCTTTTCCGCGAAATAGAATAAGAAAATCATAACATAAAATCTCAGGAGTAGAGAAAATAGACAATAATCGACTATTATTTCCTAACGCGAGGCAATTAAATCAATTAGGTGCAGAATAATGAGAACTTACCATATAAAAGAAAATATTAAAGTTGTACCAACCGAGAAAAGAAAAGAAGCATGAATAATGGAGATTTCTATTTGTAACCAGATCAATAGCATGAAGTTTGGACAAGTTTTTTTGGACAGAAATAACATAATTGAGGTTGTCACAAAATCAAAAATCAATTATGCGAAAGTGAAATTCTACGTAACAAGATTCTAATATAGCATTGTGAAAATGAGTTATAACGAAAACAAATCAAAAGATGAAAACAACAAAGTAAGATAGTAGACAAGTTCATAAACGAAATGAGCACGCTATTTGAAAATGAAAAAGCAACAACCACAAACAAAAGGTAAGAAATCTTGGATAATGTTGACATACAAACATGGAGAAATAAGAGTTGATAAGTTTTAGATAGAAATTATCAATCTCGTGAAAATTATTGGTGGTGCTCGATGGAGTTGCTGAAAATGATGGTGCGGCTGTTTGGTTGGTCGGAGTTGCGAAATAAGAAAACAAAGATGAAAGAATAAGGAGGCTTTTGTTGGATTTCGTGGTGGTCGGAGGAACAAAGAGCAAGGTGGTGGTGCGGAGGTAGTGTGGCACCAGAGCTTGTGGTGGAAAAAGGAGTGGAAGTGAGGATGAGGAGATGGTGAAGGTGGAGCGATGCTAGCTGGAGCCGTAGAGACGACAAAGAATTTTCTGCGATCAAGGTGGTGCGATGATGGTGAGGGAGAAAAAAGGAATTAGGGAATATTTAATCTGGTCCGTTAATCAGAGGACATGGACGATTAGAATTAACTTGGGGTTTGGCAAGATGAGTTGGATGAATGTGACTAAAAGATGAGTTTGGAGTTTATAATTAGACCATAATTTGGTTCACGTAGGCTAAAATTGAAATTTATATATAAAATTCAGCTAGAAATTTAACAATAACTACAATTTTAAAAAATTAAATAAATCGATATCTAACTAATAATCATACTATATCTATTAATGTAAATAGGTAAATAAGATAATATAACAAACTTTATTAATAAATAATAACTTCTATATAAAAAAAAATACACGCGTAATTATATTAAAATTATACGTAAACAAAATATGTAAAACGTATAGTTGAACCTGTGAAAATTATTATTTCAAATTTAAAGTCGATAGATTAAAATAGTAAAAATAAATAATATGTCTGATAATAATAATAATAATAATAATAATAATAATAATAAATAAATAAATAAATAAACATATAAATAAATTTTATAAATTATGAACATTAAAATATACATTTGATTGGGTAACAGTTAAATAAAAATTTATTCATATAATAAAGAAATATTTCTTCTTAAAAAAAGTACCTATTTAATCAGATAGCAACTCAAAAAGAGATTATAGGTCGGTAATGTCGCGCCCCTTTTTTCCTCGCGAAAAAGGAAACCTAGACAACGTCGTGGCGCAGACTCTTTTAGGATTTAAAATTAAGGAAGGAAGAGTCGTCACCTAATGATTTGAGCTGCATTAGGACATCATTCTAGGTCTAGTTCTAAGGCTAAAGGTCAAGCTATCAGAGATTTGGGTAAGAGTTCAAGTTACCTCGAGAGGAAGGTGTTAGGCACCCTTCGAGGTCCGCAAAGGCGGGTCCCAATCGTATCTCATCTCTATGTGGGGATTGCAAATAATGGTCTCTTATTAAACTATTTATCCTAAGATTGCCTAAGTAATAAAGTAGAACAAGTAAATATGAAAATAAATAAATAATTTAAAGGACTAAACTACCCCAAATAATTAAAATAAATAACGAGAAAAATATTGAGACTAAGCGAAATTTAATACCACTCAGATCAGTTATTTGGCTTATATATTTTGGAAGACAAATCAAAGTTTGTCATGTTTAGCTCACATTAAACTAGTTTCAGAATCAAAAACTCAAAATATTCTCGAAAACTCTAAAAATTACAACGAAGGCATTTCTAGCATTAGTTTCATCATCCGGAACCATTGGAATTGACGAAATTTTGATACAATCTCCCGAACTCCGAATGTTGACCAAAGTCAAACTTATGATCCATAATGAACTGAAAATGCAACTTTGGACCTAAAATCTCCGTTTTAACTCCGAATTTAGTTCTGCAAGTTCTCCTAGACCAGATTCAACATTCTAGAACTGATGGAATCAACAAAATTGGATTCCGACACTCAAAACTCAAATTAACCTCAAAACTCAAAATTTTCAACTCTAAGTCATTTAAAACACTTTCTTTTGCAAAACTCTAACTTTTTACAAGATTTTCAAAATTTGACTTTTAGACTCATCCAAAAATGATCCAAGATAACTTTTGGGAAGAGCAAAATGGTAATTAGCTCAAAAATGCTAAAAAAGACCTTTAGGGTCATTACATCATTCACCATTAAAAACCATATTCGTCCTCAAACATAAAGCAAAGGGAGGAGTCTCAATAGAACTAACCAAGAGTCTGAAATATCATTCTCAAAGTCATTAACTACTTCCAATTAATCTCGTTTCCAAGAGCTATAACATCAGAAAGTACTATCAAGAATAAGACTTATGAACCAACATGGAATTCTACCCTCCAAGAGTAATTACCAAACCTGAACTAGCCAATGAACCAACACCCTCAAACCATAGTGTACTCATCAAGACAAACTTCCACCTACGAGACCATAAGGCAACTTAGATCTATTTCCTTTGAAGGCAAAAAATTAACCTGAACTAATCACAACCTATTCCAATATACAAAACATCACAAACCCCATCCAAGTTTTGTCCTCTTAACATAATCCTTCCTGAATTTAAGTTGTGCAGTCTTTATTTACCACTAAGTATCTACATAACCCATCATGATAGACCAAGCTAACTTCCATCAACATGGTAGTATCCATTCGATCCCAAAATCATCAATGACACATAAAATTATAAATCCTTTCTGTAATGCTTCTATGAGTTACCTGTCATGATTGAACAATCCAACCTAACATGAAACACAAAATTTCTCACGCATCATTGTTCATCATTCAACCCCAAACCAAGCTTCCTAAAAGGTAGTTACTAAGCTTTCATAACTCGGTGGTGAGTCCGTCCATCTCACATTATCACATAAACTTAAAATGAAAAAATCCATACCATTTACAACCCTGAGCCATGACTTTAAGCATGATATCTATTTTCCTTTACTTCACACCAACTATTCACATGCAACTTCATTAAGCTCTTTCACCATTAAAAGTAACAAAATTCATAATCAAGCCCATGCTCAAACCCCCTTCAACATGATCAGTAGCCAACAAAATCAATCCTCTCATTACCTAAGTAATTCATACCTTGACAAAATCAACTACCATAAATGCAACTTATCAGAAAATCCTAGATCTTGGTTTACACTGTGCAATTGATTCCTTTCTCAATCATAATTAATGCATACCTCAAATATCGTTAGATATTACATACCCTAATTTACCATCAATCTCTCTCTCTCATCTATTTTACCGTGCCTATCGTTAGCAACCCAAGTCGTTCCAACCAAATTTACCGACTCGACCAATTATCCACATGCACTCTTTTACTAACATTTCCATTATATTCTTACAAGTGAACTTGTTGAAACCTCATCAGTCTATATACCTGCTATCTCAATATCAACAAGCTCCTCTTGGCTTACAATGAAGTCGTCAGTCCTCATGTAGAACCCTGGAACAAAATTCACACTTAAATATATTAATACTAATTTCAAGATTAGCCACTATGACTTTCCTTATGACCGATTCCAAACCAATCATCCATAGTAACAATCAGTTGTTTCTCCCCAAATGTGGTGGTAATGCCAACTCCACTACTTGAGTGAGCACAACAATTGATAACCTCTTATTAACTAGTATCCACACTCCAAGATCAATGCCTTTGCCCTAGTATATTACCAGTACCACCTCAAAAGACTCACCAAATTCACCACTAGAATGCATCGTACTCTCCAAAAATTCATTCTCAAAGATAAATATTTCTATCCTTAGTCCATCTAGCATAGCTAAGGTCACTATCTTGGCATAACAATCAAAGATAGCATAATATGGAGATAGCCAATCCATTTCCAAAATAACACCAAAAACCTCATCATATCTAATATAATCAAGTCTACCCAAGTCTAATCGCCTGCTAAAGTAACAAGACAAGATTGGTACACCTAATTCAACACTAAAGGCTCTCCTACTAGAGTCAAAACATGAACAAGCATAGACATGGAATCACAAGGCTATTCAAACCCCAAGGAGAAATAAGAAAATACATATGACTAAGTAAATCCAGGGTCAAATAACACATATGCAAGGCAATGGCAAACCGGAACAATACTTGTAATCATAACATCAAAGGCCTCAGCCTCATGCCTTCCTAGAAAAGCATAACAATGACCACCCCAACCACCACTCGTAGTAGTTGCTCCCCTACCACCATAATGGGTAGATATATCACCTGCTCCTCTATCACTCGCACGTCCACCCCTATCAATCTTACCTCTATCATGGCCCCTAGCCTATGGGGTTGACCCTTTGACTAATGGTGTTGGATCTCTAACTGGTGCTACAAAGTACGTACGGTGGGGCCTAGAATGAGTCTGTTTATAGCACTATCAAATCATATGGTCAGGAGATCCACACCCAAAGCAAGATCTACTGGTGAACCACTACTGAGAAAGAGCAGGAGGAATGCTGTAGTCTCCTCGGCCCGTAGGCCTCAGCTGAGAACTAGATGAAATCTGACCAGAACTGTAGGAGTTACGGGGACCACATTTTCCCTCTAAAGCTGGCAAGGCTGTACGAACCCTATGATGCTGAAACAAACCTCCCCTCTAGTCATACTTCTGCCCAATAATGGGGTACCTAAATACTGTCCCCAAGTGCAAACCTTTTTGGGGCCTCAAAACTCCTCTCTATGTTCCAGCTCCGCCTCCTTCGTGGTACCAACCACGAACTGAAAAGATGCTCCACATCGAGACATCCAAAATACTGCCTGTCTGATGGGATTAGTCAACCCCCTAACAAATCGGCGAACTCTCTCTATCTCCGTAGGAATGATGGCTATAGCATGTCGAGCCAACTGGCATAAATGAATCTCATACTCTAAAACTATCGTAGAACCCTGCCTCAAACTCTAAAACCTCAGACGACTCCCTTCCCTAACACTCCAAGGAAATAATCTATCATAGAAAGCACTGGCGAATATCTCTCAAGTCATCAGAGAAGAATCAACTGGAATAGATCCCAAATAAGTTCTCCACCAATCCTTGGTCGTCTCACAAAGCTGGAGGATAACATATCAGACACCATGGGTCTCGGCTAGTCCAACGGTCTCAAGTAGCTCTCTACAATTAACCAGGAATTCATGTGCATCCAATGTCTCCCCACCCTAGAACTAGGGTGGGTCCATTTTCCTAAACCCCTCATATCTACGCTGCTTATCGTTGGTCAAGGAGACTACTGGAGGAACCTCAACAATAGATGTTGCTAGTGGCTGTTGCACCTGCACTCGAGCCTCAGAGGCCTACTACTGACTCGGAGGATGAACCCCAACTCATGTCTGAGAAATACCTGGCGTATCAGCTGGGCTACCTACTTGCCCCAAAGTCTCAAGCATATCCAAAATTCTCAAAAGTGTATCCTGAAACAGAGGTGTTATAGAAAACTCATGTGGGACCTGCTCCTGTCTAGCCTCCCTAGCAGACTCCGGGGAGATAGCCCAATCATAATCTCTCGTCGGTGCGGCTCCTTGGCCTCGACCTCTAGCTCGTCCTCTGGCCTGGCCCCTTCCCCTAGCTAGGGTCTCAGTAGCAACATCAGGGGTTGTCTCTCCTCAACCTATAGTGTCAGTAGCTTTGGTCCTAGCCATTTTTCAAACAGGCACACGAATACTCAGCACTTAAACAAAACCCATGCACGAATTGATAGAATGAAGTAAAAGAGAATTTTCGTAATAGTCTCTATAGCCTCCCAAAGATAAGCAATGGATGTCTTCACACCGATCCTTAAGACTCTACTCGACTGAGCTTGTACATATGTGAGACCTATGAACCTAGGGCTTTGATACGAAATTGTCATGACCTGAAATTCAGGTGTGATGACACTAACCTATCCCACCAAGGTGAGTCAGCCTAATACCCAAACAACTTAAAAATAACAACAGAAGTGGAAGATAATGGTCTAATAATATAAATAAGTAGAAGAAACGACAATACAACTATCCCAAGAATTGGTGTCACATGTACAAACCTCTAAATGTAGAATACTCAAAAGAAATACAAGTCATAAATATTTAGTCCTCAAATAGCACAAGACATAGAATGGGGTCCTCAAAGGCCTACTGAAGACACGAGCAACTACCTCAAAAGTAATCCAGAATCGCAATTCAAAAAAGAGAAGTCTAGCAAGATGGAGCGGGCTCATAACCTACAAAAATATAGCAAGGGGTGAGCACCAAACAACAGGGTACTCAGCGAAATGGAACTAACCTAAAATAAAGCAATGAAGAACATAAGTAACTCCTTAAATCCCAACCACAATCCGCTGAACTACAAACCTGTAGTCAGAAAAGTTCCAACACAATAGAATATAGAGATCACAGTAATATATACATACTCGTCATTTGGCGTGATATCTCGATACACAAGCATACAAATAGATCCAACACTTACTCACAATCAGGGACAAGATAAGTACACAATGTACAACAGTATCAACTAAATATAATATGAGATGAAGTAAATGCCATGAGATATGTATCATGCAATGCATGTCAAACATTCATAATGCATGTCTGTCCTAGAATACATATCCGCTGATCAGATATGGTTGTCTAAATCATTCAGAACCCATAGGGGCTACACATGGATCATGTAATCATGATCATGGTCGACAATGTCATCAGCTCATTTCACCAGGCCAGAACCATTTTCCTTCGGCCTTTTATCTCCTTTCTTTTTCTAGCCAGAACCATTTTTCTTTGACTTTTCATCAACAAGGGATCATCAAGCAACATATAATAATGACAAATAATCATGTTCAAGGAGATGAAATATGTAAGATGTCCATATATATATATATATATATATCATGTATCTCAACATTAGAAACCGATAAGTTCTCAAGTGTCTCAATATCACCACAGTGTCAATATATCAATCATATCGCAATATAAGCACCATCTCGCTATCCACATCAAATGATTCACAAGATCTCAATACATAATTAATTGATAGTTAATAAGTCATTATATAAACAATATTAATTGATAGTCAATAAGTCACTATATAAATAATTTTTCCATTCAACATATCATGACCAAGCCTTCGGTAACACGATTCTATCCCCAAAGTACTCAATTCTACACACATAAGAGCATACAAGGTTTATTCATATTTAACAAAAGGTTAGAAGTTCACTTGTTTCAAATAAAGTATCAAATCAAATTGAATTTGCTACCTTCCCCATCTTTCAGTACTCAAAATCACCACAATCTATTCAAATATTGCATCACAATCACATAACTAATCTAATGACACTAAAATCACTCAATTTAGAGAAAAAGGGTAAAATAGTCAAAAATTTCATGCTAACAAACGTTGTTGAAAGCTGAAAAGTAATACATGAAAATGTTCTCTACGTAATAAGAAACTAAACAGTGTAAACAATTTCAAAAATAGAGTTAAGATGAGTAAGAAATCAATTATTAAAGTTTAGGAAATTCCTATCTGAAAATCCCCAATTTGAACCATAAAAATTTAAAATTAGAAGTTAAAATCAAGAATTAATCAATGTAAATAGATAAGATATGTTAGAAAATAGTTACCCAGTCAATTTGCCTTCAAAATCTCAAAAATCCCCTCTTAGACTGAAACTTGAAATGTCAAAAATGATGGAAAAGGGTTAAGTCACATCTTTTAAAAGACACATTGTTCAGGCATTTAATGTACTCTGAGAACGCGAAGCCATATCCGCGAACGCAGAGACATAGGAGTCTCAACACTCCACGAACGTGGAGTAGTGGCTTCTTGAACCCCACGAATATGGGGTCCAGCTCGACGAACGCGGAGGTCAAGTACCCTCACACTCTGCAAACGCAAAGGGGTTCAAGTAAATGCAGAGAAGGGTGCTAATTGCACCAGAGCCAACTCATACCAGCAATACACAACCAATCAAAAACAGGAACAAGACCCTCGAGAATTCATTCAAAACCCCGTGAACACAAAATAAACATGAAATCCTACCAGAAATAATGATTCGGATTTAATAGAACCGTCAAAATTCAAATCTGGAACACCCGTGGTCCCGAACCCGAGAAAGATCATTTAAACTAGTTTCGGACTAAAAATCTCAAAATATTCTTGGAAGCTCTAAAAATTACAATGAAGGCATTTCTAGAGTTAGTTTCATCATCTGGAACCACTGGAACTAACAAAATTTTAATACAAGCTCCCGAACTCCGAATGTTGACCAAAATCAAACTTATAATTCAAAATAAACTTAAAATGCAACTTTGGATATAAAATCTTTGTTTTAACTCTGAATTTTGTTCTGCAAGTTCTCTTAGACCAGATTTGGCATTCTAAAATTGATAGAATTGGATTCTGACACTCAAAAGTCAAGTTGGCCTCAAAACTCAAAATTTTCAACTTTAAACCTTTTAAAACTCTTTCTTTTGCAAAACTCTAACTTTTTACAAGATTTTCAAAATTCGACTTTTAGACTCATCAAAAAATGATCCAAGGTAACTTTTAAGAAAGGCAAAATGATAATTAGATCAAAAATACCAAAAATTACCTTCAGGGTCTTTACAGGTGCCACATAATTATAGGACAATGGTTATTTACCATGGTTCGCTCGGTGCTAGGTCTCAATCCCAAGGAATATTAAAAATCATACGTATTGACATAATATGCAAAGAATCATAATATCATGATATTTCTTTCATAGAGTAGCTCATCAAAACCAAAGCTTCATCATATCAAAATAAGGCTTATAACTTTCACAATCTTTCATATCTCATGTCATGCATAATAAGCCCTTTCAAAACTCACCATCGTTCATAGTTCACATAATCTTGTCATAAGGCCCTCAACATCTTAGAATCTTGGCATACAACGTTACTCAGATCTTGGTGGGTATATATACATAACTTAAAATGATGTAAATCATGAGTAAATACCATGAAATTTACAAAATAGGATCACTTGATCATTATTCAAAAGAACCCACCAAAACATAGTCATAGCTTAGTTAGGGAATTATCAAATCCTTATATAAATAAAAAAATCTCACATGGCCTTTAAGTGCATAATCATGTACAAGAGTAAAACATCATAGACCTCTTCATATTGTTATCATATAAATACCCATAAATATCCATAAATTTCATGTAGTTGGAGAGGAGAAATGGTTGGACTTGTGGAAAGGAATTTTCCACAATCAAATCCACATACCTTAGTGATTTAATGGAGGAAAATCGAACTTGGAGTTGAGGAAATCTGAAATCCTAACTTGCTTTCTTCTTCTTGAAAGCTTGAAGACTTGGGAGTATTTTGAGAGGATTTTGGGACTTAAGATATTTTGAGAATGAGAGGAATGAGAGATATTAGGGTTATGAGGGCTGATAAGTAAGGATTTGAGGGTCTAAATGGCGTAGTATAACATTAAAATAATAGAAAATATCAAAATTTTCCTCCTTAAAATGTTGTCGGACAGGACCACGAGACCCCGTTTACGGGAAGTGGTTTAACTTACGGGCCATAGGTAAAGGTCTCGTCTGATGCCATTTTAGACTCTCAAAAACTATCCTCTGAATCACATTCTACAACCTGACTTACGGCTCGTAAGTCATTTCACGGGTCGTCTGGTAAGTCGTATACCCTACTTTAAAAATTATCATTTTTACCAATTCTGGCCTTCAACCCATGAACACTAGTTATAGCCCGTGGAATCAATTATGACCCATAAGACCCCTCGTAACAACTGACACTCAGAAAATTTTCAGAACTCATTTTTTGCACTCCATGCTTTTCACAAGTGGGGCCTTACAAATCACATCCTCAGGGGCTACTCCCCGTTCTCACCTGCCAGTTGAAGATCTAGTCTTGGCCATCTACCAAAAGAACATGTGACAACTCAGCACTCATAGCCAATAACCACTCAGATAGGAATTGAAAGAATAAAATCCTATCAATCTTCATAGCCTCTCAAAGATAAGTAATAGGCATTTTCATGCTGATCCTTGAGACTATAATTAACTAAGGCTCTGATACTAATTTTTCATGATTCAAAGTTGAGTATGATGGTACTTGCCTTAATCAACTATGACAAGTTAGTCTAAACAAGATATAATGCAATAATGTGAAAGATAAAACAAAAGTAACTGTCTAAATATATAAAGATAAGCAACAAGAGGAAAAGATCTATAATCTAAAAACCAACCCAATATTGTTGTCACATGTACAAGTCTCTAAAAGAACTGAAGATGAAGGGAAAAATTACAAGTGTCAAATGTCTTTGATTCTTAAATAGAACAAAAATAATAAGCAGTAGAGGTTTGAAGGGTCCATTAGGATGGACAAGCTGCTACCTCTCAGGCTATCTCAAAGTTCGGTCCAAATTAAGAGAGAATCGTCAATTGGAACCGCGATCACAACCTACACACAAGTGTAAAAGTAAGGATAGGTACCAAACAATGTGGTACCCAGCAAAAAGATCTAAACATGGCAGAGAATAAAGAATATATGTACTCCTACCGCACAATCCAAACCTGCAATAAAAAAAGTCAGTATACACAATATACATATCCAAAATACAAGTATAAAACATATCAACAGTTCATTATCAATAATTTACGAGTACAGAGTTAACCATCAAATCTTACTCTATACAAGATCCACATTAATACAATGAAATAAAGTGAAATGGAATGTAATGAAGTACAAACGAAACAATGTAATGTCAAGTAATCATGATGCATATTTGTTCTACTATACACATCCACTAATGTAATTAGCATTTATCATTACTCAATACTTGAGTCAACATTAGCAATTCACGATTCTTATCAATGAATAATTACATAATTAATCAATTATCTCAACGTATGGATCAATATCATCAACCAATATATCTCAATACTCAAAGCAACATCATCAATCATATACCAAATCATGAATCAAGTTGTCACACAATATCATATAGTTATTTTATTACCTCGTCACTTATATTAATTAATTTCATAAATAATTCATTCATTTATAAATCTCCACTACTCTTCAACACATAAAGAAGGAAGAATACAAGGTTCAATAAACTCAACAAGATTTAGAAATTCATTTGCCTTGATAAAATTAAAAAATCAATCCAATATTTGAGTCTTCCCCTTTCAATTAGTATTCGAAACACGACAATTTATTCAAATAATAATTCAACATCAAATTTTAAGACTAACAATGCCAAGATCATAAAATTTGAAGAAAATGGCAATATGGCTCAAATATCCACTGCCGAAAATGGGGTTGAAATTTGAAAACTTTTGGGTGAAAATATTCTTTAAGGTATTAGAAATCCATTAGTAAAAATAATTTAAAAAATAGAGTTAAATCAACTCATAATCATCATTTTCATAAAACTAGAGTTCATGAACAAAACCTCAAAATTTTCAATTAAAATTCATCTATTTTTATGTTAAAAACAAGAAATAATCAATGGATAGTGAAGATTGTAGTTCAAAATAACCTATCCAATGAAATTCCCATGAAGAACCACTTGTAATCACCCTTTCTCGATCTCCCAAGGTCCAAAAATGGAGAAAAATGCTCAAAACCCAATTTGTACGAGTAGTTACTATTTCAAGTAGTTTTACCCTTCACGACCGCGGCTCGCGTGGCCTGCAAACACGATGAGAAGACTGTTGGATCCCTTGCCATCACAGGCTGCTCTTCGTGATCGCGAAGGGTAAGTTGTCTATTCTTTGTGAATGCGATCTATAGTGATGCGACCGAGAAGAAAAAAATTGGCACCAGATAATAGGAATTACACAAGGTATAAAATCATGGAATGGACCCTCAAATTTATTTGGAATCCCATACACATAAATCATATATGCATTCCTACTAAATTTGACATTTTGAATTTCATGAAATTGTCAAAAATTGAGTTTGAAATCTCCCTGATCCAAAATCTAATTAGTCGCAACTAGAAGAATACAAAAGCACATTCGAGACATTCAAAAATTATATCGAAGCTCATTCTAAAAGTAAAATTACCTCTTAAATCCAATGAAGCCATCAGAAATCTAATTCTAGAACCTGAACTCAAAATGTTTATAAAATCAAGCCTCAGTCAAGTTTTAACTCAATTTCCAACTTTGGACCTCAAATCCACATAACAACTCCAAATCTGATTCTGACAACTCTCCCAAACCAATTTCAACATTTCGAAACTGCTGAAATCGATAGAATTTTGATCCAAGACTTGAATCTCCAAATGACTCCAAAACTCAAAATTAAGCAACATAAGCTTTTAAAACTCAACTCTTTAGTTAAAATCAACTTTTCAAAAAATTTTGAAAAATCAATTTTCACAACCAATCAAATAAGACTTGGGGCAACTATCTAGAGGGGTAAAATAGTATTTTTTTAAAACCAAAAATAACCTTCAAGTTCATTGCATGACCCCAATACTCTAAAAAAAATAAAAAAAATGAAAGAGAATTGTGCATACTACTATGAACAAATGTCCAACCAATAACAAATTCAACCAATAGTGTTCTAATTGATTGACATTTTTACCATAACTTTGTATGTCATCCATGCGTATCATGTTATCCACAAGATAATCAACATCAAGACTCTAAAAAAAACTCCAATGAGATTCATTAAAATGGTATTAGTAATATATGCAAATACATTTGAACATAAATAGTTGTTGATCGACGTTGTTGACATCACTTGATATGTTGTCATCTTTCTTTTGCATATTCTATAAAAAAAAAATATTGACCTTTTTTCAGTATATAAACATATTAAATTATATAATTAGTAACTACAATATAAAAAATGCATGTATAACATCAAAAGTTTAATTGAATCAAAAAAAGAATACATAAAAATGAATGGAAAAAGGAACAATTGCATATTAAGTAAAGAAAAAAATATTTTAAAAAATAAGGAAATACAAAAAACTCAACTCAATAAGTGAATACAAAAAAAAATACAGATTCATGTTTAGTGACTGGAGGACAGATGCAACCCAAAGAAATACAAAACTTAATCTATAAAGTGAATACAAAAAAATACCCAGATATGCAAATTATTTGAAAAAGGAATAAAGCTGCATATTAAGTTAATATAAGCAAATACAAAACAAGGAATACAAAAAATTAACCTATTGAGTGAATACAATAAAAACATACATTTTCTGTTTTAGCGTATGGAATAAATGCAGAACAAAAAGAATACAAAATTTACCCTATAAAGTGAATACAAAAAAAAGACTTATATGAAACTTTAATGTGGACAACAAAAAGGAATAAAACTACATACTAAATTAAGATATATCAATACAAAACAAGAAAATACAAAAACTTAACTTATTGAGTGAATACAATTTTAAAAAAAAATTACATTTTCATATTTAGTGAATGAAATACAGGTGCAAAACAAAAGGAATACAAAACTTACCTTATAAAGTAAAATTTAAAAAAGCTTACCTAAATATACAAATTCTGAATTTGCATCAACCCGACAACCCTCAACAAATTTTCCCCATACGTGTCTTCATCTCGCACTATTCCTCGTCCTTGCTCAAAATTCAGTTGTCCACCTCACCTTTATTGTCTATCCGTTTGAGATTTTCTCAACAAATTTTGGAACCGTTTGAGCATATTTCTTATCCTTCAAAGGATTTGGAATTCAAAATTCAACTTTGAATTTCAGAAAATCACTAATTTTTTAACCCCTCCCCCCCCTAAAAATTTTCACCCAAAATTTCATCTATATAAACCCTTCTCCCCTACATTAATATAGGTTGGTCTTTTTGGAGGAGAACCCTACTCAAAAACTAGAGAATTCTTAAATTTTAAAAGCTAAAGTAACAGTCAAGAAATTTGATTTTGCTTTCTATTACTCAAGTCGAAAGTCGTGGTGGCTTTTGAGATTTGAAAGAGCACCAACAATCACAAAAAAAAAATCTTGTAAACTCTGTTCAACCGAATCAGTGTGTGGGGAGGCTTCACTAGTTCACTTTCGTCCTAGTTCGTTACACCGAAAATTATAATTTATGCCTGCTATAACACCCCCTAATTTATCCCACCTAGTTTGTTGTAAATGCCCAAGAGAATCTGAGAAAAATTACAAGAAGGAACCACGAAGGTGCATCTACGACCAGTAGAGTGATCTACGGTCCGTAGATGGGACCTCGTAGGTCACCCCTATGACTTAAGAATTTTTTTTAAGTATGAGGCCTATGTACAAGATGTTATACAGAATGTACATCGTTCTATGACACGTGGAATAAATTTTGTGGCTTGATGATTCAAAAATCAACTTTATTAGATATTTGAGCCACGAGATACCAAATGGCCCGTCCCTCAATCTGCAACTCGTAGAATAGGTTTCGTAGGTTGAAGTTTCAAAAATCAAGATTTCTGAACCATTGAACCAAGAGATACCAGAAAACCCGTAAGTGGAACTATGGCCTGTAGACGGGGTTTAGTGGTTTCACTAGAAAATTTTTAAGAGGGATATTTTTGTCTTATCCTACCTTTTTTAATTGAAACCTATGATATTTTGGACTTGTTTCCTTTATCAGTACCATAGGTGTATTATTCCCCATTATATACTTAGAATTCTTGAGAGCATCGAAGAAGGGAGAAAAGTGAGGGTTTTGAGTTCGAGCCTGAGGATCGTCAGAGGTTGATTGTTCTTCCTAATTTCAGGTATGTAAGGCTTCTTAAAGTGTAGTACTGAGTCCGTCCATGTACCTTTTTGTTACTTGAGTTGAGTTATGAATAAGAATTGAGTATTAAAATTTTCTATGATCCTAGTCTTTGGGTTTCTTGCATTTACTTTGAGTCCTCATGAACTAATATGAATAAATTTATGCATTGCATTATTGTTTATATGAAATTGGGATACTAGTCTTCTACTTGACCACATGAACACTAAATTGCATTATTCTATGAGATTTTGTATATTAACTTAATTGAGATCATGAGTCTTACTATTTGAGTTGAGTGACTTGAGTGCTAACTGAGCATGAGGAGCATGTCATCTATTTACGTACATATTTAATTAGCATCCTATTTGTTTTATGTGATTAGCATGACCGAGTGGAGTCTAAATGATCATTTGAGTTTGAATCATGATTGTATGCGTGATTGATTTTCCTGATTGGCTAAGTTGTCAAGTGATTGAGTTGAGTTAATATGAGATAATCTAAATAGATAACCTTTAAGTTGATTGGCATGAGTATGTTTTAGTCTTGGCGGGGGTATTGAGCATCGATATGGGAACGAGTAAATAACTACTTTAACCCATAAACTATGTTGCCAACATAGGATAGTCGTGCAGTTAACTCTGGCGACTCATGTCCCAAAAAGAAAGACGTTTACTTTGGATCCAAGAAAGAGTTTATCGTTCTTTACCTTGGCAAGTTTCGAATGGGCGTGGAAACGATGTTGCATTCATTGTACATCACCAAATTAAAGATGGTGGGAATTATGCCGGTTAGAGTAACTTCCATGCAACACTTGATTGAGCATATTATGTTTGAAGCTGAGCTACACAAAATTAAGTCTATTTTTCAAGGCATGATTTTAAACTCTAAACTTGCATAATCATTGAGTTGAGTTATGAGTTGATGAGTTGAGTTATGAGTCGAGTTGATTGTTTTTAATTTGAGTCTTTCCTATTTACTTTAGCTATTCTTACATACCAGTATATTTTATGTACTGACATATATTTGGGCCTGCATCATTAATAATGCATATATAGATGATAGAGGACTTCAGCTAGTACACCGTTGAGGTTCAGCTTCTCGCTTTTCAGAGTTGGTGAACCCTTCTTGCTTTTCGGAGAAGCTTTTCTTTTCTTTTATATTTGAGTATTAGCATTATTTCTATTGAGATAGCTCGGGGTTTGTCTTGGCACCTTCTAAATGGGATTCTAGTCTTCTAGAAATCGAGTAGAGGTTGATGATTGCTTTTACTTTTCCAAACATGATCATTGGAAACTATTTTATAAGAGTTTTATTTATTCATTGATGTCTTTTCTTGAGTATTTTTTTGCAGTTGAGCAGGCTGTGATGATGAGGCTAGGTGGTTCTTTTGGGGAATCAACAATGGTTCTTCAAGTGTTGGTCATGTCAAGGGTACCCTCTCAGGGCGTGACAAAGTTGATATCAGAGCATAGAGTTCAAGTGTCCTAGGTAGTCTATGAAGTCGTGTTTAGTAGAGTCTTATTTATGGGTGTGTTGTGCACCACACTTTATAAGCAGGAGGCTATAGGACAATAGAAATGGTTACATTTCTGTTGTATTCTGAGTTCGTGCGATAGAGTTTTACTCTATTAAAGTATCTATCTGATTCATGTGTTATGCATTTGCATATCATGCCTCTTAAGCATACCATAACCCAAAGAGATGCCTTAGCTAGCAACACTAAGAATCCCCCACTAGAAGTGCCTACCTAGATGGTGACAAGAGGTCGAGGTTGACCTGCTAGAACCGTTGGGGTCTCACATGTGCCTACTACTCAACCAGCTCCCACTTCAGAGGTTGAGTTTAAGGGAGCAATCACTACGCTCACCGGGCTTGTGGCTTCTCAGAGTGGCAATCAAATTTCATAGTTTCCTAGTTCTAGCTTCGAAAAGGCAACTGTTGCAACCAGGATTAGGGGTTTTCTAAGGATGAACCCATCGATCTTCAGTAGGTCTAAAGTTGAGGAACACCCCCATAACTTCATTGATGAGATGTGGAAAGTCTTAAAAGTCATGCATGCGATTGATATTGAGGGAGTTGAACTTGCCTCCTATCAGCTTAAGGATGTGGAAAATGTCTGGTACAACTAATGGGAAGAGGATCAAGGTGAGGATGTTGAGTCTGCTAAGTGGAGTGAATTTGAGAGTGTCTTCCTTGATCACTTCTTTCTCCAGGAGTTGAGGGAGGTGAACATTGAAGAGGGTTTGACTATTAATGAGTATAGCCTCAGTTCATCCAGTTGTCCAGGTATGCCTTAGAGATGATTCAAGACATAAGGGCAAGAATGAGGAAGTTCATATCTGGACTGAGAAAACGTGTGAAAAAAGGGCAAGGTGACATTGTTGATCCCAGGCATGGACATTTCTAGGCTTATGGTCTATGTACAATAACTTGATGAGGATAAGAAGGTAGATAGAGAGGAGCATCTGACAAAGAAATCCAAGTCAACAGAGCCTAAGCCTAATCAGCCTAAGTAGAGTAAGGGGGACAAATCCTACTTCCAAAAGAGATCGAATAGTTATGCACCATCCTTAGCAAGTGCACCAGCTCCAAGTAACAAGTATGATAAAATATCTCAAGGTTAATAGAACTTTAGAGCACAACGTTCTCAGTCACACAGGCTAGTGTAACCCTTGGCTCGAGAGTGAAGTCATCTTGTGGAAAATATGGCAAGATGTATTTGGGAAAGTGTAAAGAATGAGGGAATGGTTGCTTTAAGTGTGGCCAGGCGGGTCATTTTCAGAGAGAATGTCTATTATGAAGTAATAAGGCCCAGTCTTCTACTACTGCACCACCAACAAAAGGTAACTAGAAAGGTGTTACACCAGGGACAGGCGGTGGAATAAATCATCCGTATGTAATGAGGAATCGCCAGAACCAACAGATTGCACTAGATGTTGTGATGGGTATGCTTCGAGTTTTTATTTGATTGTTATGCTTTGCTTGATTCGAGTGCAACTCTGTCCTTAATGATGTCATATGTGGCTAGTAGATTTGAAATTATTCTTGAGTGTTTGCTTGAATCTCTTGTTGTTTCTACTATTATTGATGAGTCTATTCTAGTTGAGAAAGTTTACAGAGACTGCATAGTGTTCGTCCATCATAGGGATACTCTTTTTGATTTGATTGAGTTAAGGATGGTTGATTTTGATATAATTCTTGGAATAGACTAGCTTCATGCATGTTATACCTCTGGCGATTGTAGAACCCAAACTATCAAATTCTAATTTCTAAATAAGCCTATTATAGAGTGGAAGGATAGTTCTATAATGCCTAAGGGTAAGTTTATTTTCTACCTTAAGGCCAGGAGTTTAATCTCAAAGGGATGTATCTATCACCTCGTGCAAGTTAGACTAATGATGTTGAACCTCCTACCCTTGAGTCCGTCCTGATTATAAATGAGTTTCTACCTTGAGTCCCTCTTGATAGAGAGATTGACTTCGGCATTGATGTTCTTCCTAACACCCAACCTATCTCCATTCTACCATATAGAATGGCCCCTGCTGAGCTGAAAGACCAGTTAAGAGATTTGCTAGAGAAGGGCTTTATTAGGCCAAGTGTCTTCCCATGGGGTGCTCTAGTCCTATTTGTGAGAAAGAAGGATGGTTCACTTAGAATGTGTATTGACTATCGTCAATTCAATAAGGTGATAGTCAAGAATAAGTATCCCCTCCCAAGGATAGATGACTTATTTGACAAACTTCAGGGTGCCACTATTTTCTCCAAGATAGACCTCAGATCAGGCTATCACCAGTTGAAAGTGACAGAATATGACATTCTGAAGATGTCTTTTGGACCCCGATATGGTCACTTTGAGTTTTTGGTAATGTTCTTTGGGTTGACAAATGCACCAGCAGCTTTTATGAATTTGATGAATAGAGTATTCAGACAGTTCCTTGATATGTTTGTGAGTATATTTATCGATGATATTTTTGTATATTCTAGAGATGAGGAGGAGTGTGCTAATCACCTTAGAATTATTTTGCAGACGCTCAAGGATAATGAGTTATATGCAAAAAATTTGAAATGTGAGTTTTGGTTGAAATTTGTGGCATTCCTAGGCCACGTAATTTTGGGCGATGGTATATGAGTGGACATTCAAAAGATTGAGTTAGTTACACATTGGCCTAGATAAACCTCTTTAACTAAATAAGAAGTTTTCTAGGTTTGGCTGCTTACTACCGCAGATTTGTTGATGAGTTCTCTTCCATATCCACACCATTGACTAGACTGACTCAGAAGAAGGTCAAGTTCCAATGGTCCGACGAATGTGAGAGAAGTTCCAAGAGTTGAAAACAAGGTTGACCACTGCCTTATTATTGACCTTGCCCGATGGAACTAATAGATTCGTCATTTATTCTGATGCTTCAAGAGTGGGATTGTGATGCATATTGATGCAGAAGGGAAAGATCGTTGCTTATGTTCTAGGAAACTTAAGTTGTATGAGAAGAATTATCCCACATAGGACTTGAAATTTCCAGCAGTGGTGTTTGTTCTCAAGCTATGGTGCCCCTACTTATATGGAGCTCATGTTGATGTCTTCACAGATCATAAGAGCCTGCAATATGTCTTCACCCTGAAAGAGCTTAACTTGGGGCAGAGGAGATGGCTTGAGTTGATTAAGGATTATGACATGGGCATCCTCTACCATCCACGTAAAGCTAACGTGATTGTTGATACTCTTAGCAGGTTATCCGTTGGGAGTACCTCCCATGTCAAGAAGGAGAAAAAGGAGCTAGCTAAAGAGGTTCATAGACTGACATGATTGGGAGTTCAACTAGATGAATCTGGTGAAGGTGGAGTTCTTGTGCATAATAAGTCTGCATCATCTCTAGTAGTGGAGGTGAAGGATAAACAAGATCAAGATCCTATCTTACTGTAATTGAAGGCAGATGTGCATAAGCAGAAGGTGATGGCTTTCGCCAAAGAGGGAGGTGGAGTATTAAGATATCAAGGCAGATTGTGTGTTCTAAATATTGATGACATGTGCGATAGAATCATGGAGGAAGCTTACAACTCTAAATATTTTATCTATCCAGGCTCGACTAAGATATATCATGACTTGAGAGAAGTCTTTTGGTGGAGTGGGATGAAGAGAGATATTGCGGAGTTTATTTCTAAGTGCCCGAATTGCCAATGAATAAAAGTTGAGCATCAAAGGCCATGTGGAGTAGCTCTGAACTTTGAAATCTAGAATGGAAATGGGAGATAATTAACATGGACTTCGTCATAGGCTTACCAAGGTCTCGCAGATAATATGATTCAATTTGGATGATAGTTGATAGGATGACAAAATCTGTGCACTCTTTGCCATTAAAGACGACTGATACCGCGGAGGATTATGCCCGGTTATACATAAGAGAGATTGTTAGATTGCATGGAGTTCCTTTGTCTATCATCTCAAATAGAGAGACTCAATTCACTACTCAATTTTGGAGATCCTTTCAGAAAGGATTGGGTTCGAAGGTGAACCTTAGCACTGCCTTACACCCACAGACTGATGGCCAAGCAGAGCGCACTATTCAAACCTTGGAGGATTTGTTGAGGGCTTGTGTCATTGACTTCAAAGGTAACCGAGATGATCATTTGCCTCTGATTGAGTTAACCTACAATAATAATTTCCATTCGAGTATTTAGATGGTTCCATATGAGGCACTGTATGGGAGGAGATGCAGATCACCAATTGGTTGATTTGAAATGGGTGAGCCAGAGTTGATTGGGGCATACTTGGTTCACCAAGCTATGGAGAAGGTAAAGATCATACGAGAGAGATTGAAGATTGTGCAGAGTCAGCAAAAATCCTACACTGATGTTAGGAGGAGAGACTTAGAGTTTGAGATCAATGATTAGGTGTATTTGAAGGTATCACCTATGAAGGGTGTGATTTGATTTAGGAATAAAGGGAAGTTGAGTCCGAGGTATATTGGCCCTTACCAGATTATAAAAAGTGTGGGTAATGTAGCCTATAATTGGAGTTACCATCGGAGTCAGCGGCCATCCATCCAATCTTCCACATTTCCATATTGAAGAAGTGTTTAAGAGATCCATAGTTAGTTGTGCCTATTGAGAGTATTTGAATGAAAGAAAACTTGAGTTATGAGGAGATTTTTATCCAAATCC
Organism: Solanum aculeatissimum; assembly: GCA_038996855.1. Lineage (NCBI taxonomy): Eukaryota > Viridiplantae > Streptophyta > Magnoliopsida > Solanales > Solanaceae > Solanum > Solanum aculeatissimum. Next base: position 23,427 of record JBCEWC010003223.1, read on the forward strand.
TTGATCATCAAGTTCACAAGTTGAAGACCAAAGAGATTGCATCTGTCAAGGTATTATGGAGAAATCAATTTGTAGAAGAGGATACTTGGGAAGCTGAAGAGGATATGAAGGTCAAGTACCCCCATTTGTTACTACCTACTGATGATGAGAGAGTTTATGGTAATGATTCCTTCATAATTCTTGAGTTTTCCTCTATTCTGATTTTGACTAAAAAGAGTATCCTAGAGTCTGAGTAATGATTGATTTGATTTTTTGATTGTTTACGTGCTTTACTTGCCTAACTATTTGATTGATTGATTGCATGAGTGATTTGTGAGCTCTTTGATTGTTCGATTCATGATAGGATTTGTGTCTTAACTAGGTTCCTAGATTTCTCTTTTTTCGAGGATGAATGATCCCAAGGGGGTGATAATATAACACCCCTAAATTTATCCTACCTAGTCTATAGTAAATGCCCAAGAGAATTTGAGAAAATGACTGAGAAAAATCACAGGAAGGAACCATGAAGACGCATCTACAACCCCTAGAGTAATCTACGAACTATAGATGGGATCTCGTAGGTCACCCCTGTGACTTGAGAAATTTTTCTAATTATGAGGCCCATGTACGAGATGTTATACGGACTGTACATCATTCTACAACCCATGAAATAGGTTTCATGGCTTGATGATTCAAAATTCAACTTTTTTGGATATTTGAGCTACGAGATACCAAACAGCTTGTCACTCAATCTATGGCCCATAAAACAGGTTTCGTAGGTTGAAGTTCCAAAAATTAATATTTCAAAACCATTGAACCACAAGATACCAGACGGCCCATAAGTGGAACTATGGCCCGTAGACGTGGTTTTGTGGTTCCACTCGACAGTTTTTAAGAGAGGTGTTCTTGCTGTTTCCTACCTTTTTTAATTAAAACCTACAAAGTTTTGGACTTGTTTTAATTCCTTTATCAGTACCCTAGGGGTATTATTCCTCATTATACACTTAGAATTCTTGAGAGCATTGAAAAGGGAGAAAAGCAAAGGTTTTAAGTTTGAGACTAAGGATCTTCAGAGGGTGATTCATCTTCCTAATTTTAGGTACGTAAGGCTTCCTAAAGTGTAGGACTGAGTCCGTCTACGCGCCCTTTGTTTACTTGGGTCGAGTTATGAATAAGAATTGAGTATTAAAATTTCCTATGATCCTAATCTTTGAGTTTTTTGCATTCACTTTGAGTCCTCGTGAACTAATATGAACAAATTCATGCATTGCATTGTTGTTTATATGAAATTTGGGTATTAGTCTTCTACTTGACAACATGACCCCTAAATTAAATTATTCTATGAGATTTTGTATATTAACTTAATTGAGATCATGAGTCTGACTATTTGAGTTGAGTGACTTAAGTTCCAACCAAGAATGAGGAGCATGTCATCTATTTACGTACATTTTAATGAGCATCCTATTTGTTTTATGTCATGAACATAACTAAGTGGAGTCTAAATAACTGTTTGAGTATAGTTTGAGTCATGATTGTATGCGTGATTGATTTCCCTGATTGGTTGAGTTATCGAGTGATTGAGTTGAGTTAATCTGAGATAATCTAAAGAGATGAGTTTCGAGTTGATTGGCATGAGCATTTTTTAGTCTTGGGAGAAATATTGAGCACCGATATGGGAGCGAGTAAATAACTACTCTAACCCATAAACTATGTTGCTAGCATAGGATTATCGTGCAGTTAACTCTAGCGACTCATGTACCAAAAAGATAGATATTTACTTTGGATCCAAGAGAGAGTTCATCGTCCTTTGCCTTGTCAAGTTTAGGACGGTCATGGTAACGACATCGCCTTCATTGTACATCACTAAATTAAAGAAGGTTGGAGTTATTTCGGTTAGAGAAACTTACAAGCAATACTTGGCTGAGCATATTATGTTTTAAGCTGAGGTACACAAAAATTGAGTCTATTTTTCAAGGCATGATTTTAAACTCTAAACTTGCATAATCATTGAGTTGGGTTATGAGTTGATAAGTTGAGTTTCGAGTCGAGTTGATTAATTTAAATTTGAGTCTTTTATGTTTACTTTATCCATTCTTACATACTAGTATATTCCATGTACTGACATCCATTTAGGCTTGCATCGTTAATAATACAGATACCAATAAAAGAGGACTTCATTCAGTGCATTGTTGAGATCCAACTTCTCGCTTATCAGAGTTGGTGAGCCCTCCTTGCTTTTTCAAAAGAACTTTTTTTTTTATTTGAGTATTAGCATTATTTCTATTGAGGTAGCCCGAGGCTTGTCTTGGCACCTTCTAGATTAGATTAGAGGCTTCATAGACATCGAGCAGAGGTTGATGAATGTTTTTACTTTCTAAACTTGATCATTGAAAATTATTTTATAAGAGTTTTATTTATCCATTGATGTCTTTTCTTAAGTATCCTTCCGCTGTTGAGTAGGATGTGATGATGAGGCCAGGTGGTTCTCTTGGAGAATCAGCAATGGTTCTTCAAGTGTCGGTCAAGCCAAGGGTGCCCTCCTGGGGCATGACACCTGCCTTATTCCTTCTTTTGGTTTTATGTTTAGCTTAATTGTTCAAATGTGATTCTAGTTGTCAAAAACTCTAAAAACAATGTTCTTCATGTGATAATTGTGCTTTGAATGTTGGTATATCACTGAAATATGACTTGAGTTGTGTAAGAAATTCTCTATGTTTTCAAGTTCTTTAAATAATTTTTAAAATTCTCTAAGTTTTCAAGTTCTTTAAACAATTTTTAGTAAAAATGTCTAATTTCTAGTGTAAAATGTATTGAATAATTATTTTTTGGGGATTTTTTTATGGTTAGATTGCTCCACACTTGAATACGGTGTGAATATGAATGGAGTAGCATTATATTGAAATCTTCTTACTTAGGTCCTGCTTTGCCTTACTTGAAGTGCTATGCCGTGACTTAAGCATGTTGCAATTACATTTGTTGCGTCGTTAATGTTGTGATATCGTTGTTATTGATCTTCAAGATGTTTTCCAGAGTCATAGGGTCATGTTTTAGTCATAAGGGTCATGATTTAATATCTTATTCATACTTTTTGTTCGACCCGTGCTGTGTTTCAGCTAGTTTCATGATTTTTCATCTAATAATGTTTAAAATGATTTGATATTCACCATTTCATTTTTTTAAATCTAAGCCTTTAATGTGAGCTCAAGTTTCTGCTAAAATAACTTCAAATCTATGAGTATGTGTTGTAAAACTCATCTCCGTCTCTATCTCCGTCTCAGATTTTAGTAGTTGTGGTTTTACTTCAATTTTACTTAAATTTCAGAATATGTATTATTCTGAGTTAATGACCATTAAATGTCATGTCTTCGATGTTCTCGATATTTCACTCAGGTCGACGATGAATTGGTGATTTTGTTGAATCACCCATAATCCATAGCCTTAAACTTTTTTCCCTGTATTCATTTTGACTTTGTTCCAACCAGATTTGATTTAAATTAAAAGGGTTAATCAATTGCACAATGTTATAATAAGTAGGTTGTGTACAAGTCTGTCTTGATTTAGTAATTGTCTCAATATTTATTCAAGATTTCATGCTCGTTTTAGTCCATACTTTGAGGGATTGTTGTACGCATCGGGTTATTTCATGATATATCTCCATTATGGCTTTAAACATTTAGTAATTAAAGGTGGTTTCCTTGTTCGATTTTACTACTGGTATGAAGAGAACATTTTTTTGCTTATGTTAAGATTAGATGCACAATTTTGTATGTTATTTTAGTTCAGCCCTCTAATTATTTTGTTCCTTCGCATTCTGTACGATCATTATATTCGTTCTTGATAACATGAAGGATTGTTCCTTTTTTAAGTTATGTTGTTGTTGAATTGTTTGCTTTTAGACCACTACTCTATGTTCTTAGGCATACACTTCTTGGGTTGTTATTTTCTTTGATTTACTTTCTAGATCATATTATCAACTGGTTGAGTCCCCTAGACTCTCCATTCTCCTTTGTATTTTTCAATGGGCGATGGATGCCTAACTTTCTTCTTGAGTTAGCCTCATCACGTTCAGGACAAAAGGAAGATGGTTCACAGTTTAAAAGGTAGAGCATAGGTTTTGGAGCAGAGATATAGTCTACACATGTTTGTTATAATACTATTAATACATCAATTTACACAAAATATACATTGATATATAATTGATGTATACAACAGGATGAAAGTTGGGCTAAAAGCCCATCTAGCAGCAGCAGTAACAAGTTCTTTTTTTTGGAGCAGAAGATGGACTAGACAGGCCCAAATGATACTAGAATTATTAGGACATGTTGAAAGTTGGGGTTGCTAAGCCCAAGAATTGTAATGACCCCCAGTTTAGGAACCTTGAGTGCAGAAAAGTTGAGCAGAAAAATGACCTAAAGTCTGGTTTACAAGGGAACTTATGGCCCATAAGTGCACATACAGTCCGTATGTTGGGTCCTTAAATATGAACTTCAGGAAAGGAAAAAAGTTTCCAAGTGTGGGGTAACCTAAGGACTAAGCGGCGACCTGTATAATAAGTTGTGGTCCGTAGATGGGTTCGTGAGTAGGACCTCAAGACATGAAGGAAATTTGGAGTTTGTTGGAAGGTGACTTACGTGTTATCAGACGGATCGTGAAGTAGGATACACCCCGTAACATGTGTTCATGATTTTGGGTCCAACAGAGTCAGTTTTTAGGATTTCAGATATGATACCAAACGAGAGGGACCTACATCTCATGGATCGACATACACTCGTAATTGGGCTTTCGTAGGTCAGATCTGCAATTTTAATGAGGGACAGTTTTGCCATTTTTGTTAATCCTATTCCTAAAATATATCATTTTGGAAACGAAAAGGAGTCCTAAATCAACCTTAAAGTCCTAAGAAGTCTCATTCTCTTCATTCTCTCAACTCTCTAAAATCCCTAAGGCAAAAAGCTCTCCAGAACAAGTTAGGGCAAGGGCTAGGGTTCCAAGATTTTTTCTTCAATTCTACAAGTTTGTTTTTCTCCAGTTCTCCTAAGGTATGTGAGTTGATTTATGGGTATCCTTCCACCCATAAAGTTCCTTTTTAAGTATTTTACCTTTTCTTTAAGTTCTTTTAAGATATATGCATGCTCATGTTAATTTCATGATGTTATAAGTTATTAAATGCTATCATGATACCTTATGATTATTTTACTAAGTATGTATGCATGTTTGAGTTATTGATGATAACCACATGATGGTTTTGATGATGATGAAGTGTGGGCATTTTTGTTGGTCCTTAAAAGAGAAATTTCCCTATGTTTCATGTGTTTTATAATTTTTCCATTATAAAAGTTAAGGCCACCTAATTTTTTAGTATAGCCTTATACAATTTGATTTTAAAGTTTAATTTGTCAAATATATAAGCATGTTAACAATTGTCCTAAATATGTTTAAGAAAGGTCCTCAAGATGAAAGGACAATACTCACTTGGTGGTTCCTAAGTTCGAGCAACTCTTATGATTGCTACTTATGAATCTAAAATATATTTTAAAGATTTATGTGGGATGACTTAGCACCGAATGAGGCATTGAGGTGGGCTTAGGTAAGAAGCAACCCTTTGTCGCATTAACTATGTGCCACCATAGGAGCCTTTATAGGCTAGGCTAGTGGATCTACCTAGGCCATTCATGTTATTATGATGCATGCAAAGTTGACAAAGTTCCACCTAAAAAGTGGTCTCCCCGTATCATTGTAGAGGGTTATGTTGGATTCCATGTAGTAGCTCACATGCTCTTACATGTCGGTTAAGGTTTTCTCCCACAAGTATATGACTCTATGATGTGATTTCATTACTTATGTTTTCTCATGCATTTGCTTTCATTCATACTAAGTTATGTCCTTTATTCATGTATGAGTTTGCATTTACCTTATCTACAATGTATAAATATGTTTTATTTATGAATGATGGCATTACAATTTCATGCATTGCATTGCACTGCACCTCACATACTTAGTACATTCCAAAAGTACTAACACATATTTTGCCTGCATGATTTAACTATGTAGGGACAAACATCTCTCCACTGGCTCAAGTCTAGTTTTAGGCATCTAAGACTAGTAGTTTTATTGTGGTGAGCCCTTAGTTCAGGACTCTACCTATTTTCTTTCCAACTTGTACTTTTATTTAGAGATGGTGTATTTATGGCCCTTTTGAGACTTTTACTTTCTATGTTGTACAATTATGGATTCTTTTCTATTTGATGAAAATTGACCATACCAATTTCTTCCATTTATTTAGTAGTTGGTATGTTTATGCACAATGAATGTTAGCTATTCCACTACTTTTTAATATTGCTTCATTGTTTAAATGTTCCATAGCCCCTTTTTTCTTATTTTTCGCAAATGTTTTAATTGAATTCCTATGAATGCTTAAGATGCTTAGATGGCTTGGGTGAGGTGCATTCAATATCTCATTCCCTATATGACGACTAGGCCCCTAGGTCGGGTCATTATAAATTTGATATCAGAGCACGAGGTTTTAAATGTTCCTCAAATTTTTATGCATACCCCATTAAGTAAAGTCTCATTTAAGGTTGTGAAGCGCGTCACCATCTTGAGTGAGAGGCTATGAGACGATTTAGGAAAGTCTTCCATTCTTTCTTATTCATGTTGTGCCTTATATTTAACTAAGGTTTTTCGCTAGTCTTTTATTGTTTTTAGATCATTCCATCAGGAAGATCTCCCCATCAACGTGGCACTCCGGAACAACAAGTCGCTCTACTCCAACAAGACGATGGAGTGTTTCATATGATATTTCGAGCTACCTTTACTTTGTTGTCCCAACCATTGGCCAGCAAAGCCAACACGGAGGTAGTCGTCCCTCCTCAAGTGCCCACTCCGGCCACAAGAGAGTGTGACTTCATGCGGATGAACTCGCTGGAATTTCATGGGTCTAAGATGGAGGAGGACCTTACTGACTTCATCGAGGAGGCTTATTTGGTTGTTGCGGTGATGGACATACCATCGGAAGAGAAAACTGAGTTAGTGGCCTACCAACTCAAGGGAGTCGGTACGATTTGGTTCAAGCAATGGACCAATGAGAGAGGCCAAGAAGCGGGCCCTATTAGTTGGGAAGAATTTAAATGTGCTTTCTTTGACCGGTTCTTCTCCATTGTACTAAGGGAGGTGAAGTTCCAAGAGTTTATCAACTTGAAGAAAGGTACCAAGAGTGTGAGGGAGTACGCCCTCAAATTTACCAAGCTGTCAAAGTATGCTCCCTTTATGGTCACAGATTCGAGGACTTGTATGAGCAAATTTATTTTTGGCGTCTCAGAGTTGGTCTCCAAGGAATGCAAAATGGCTATGTTGGTCAACGAGATGAACATCTCTTGCCTAATGACTTACGCCTAACAAATTGAAGAGGAAAAGCTTCAAAAGAGGGCAACGGAATCCAAGAGGGCTCGTGTTGATAGTGGGAAGTATTCTTACCAAAGGGGTAGTGGACACAAGTTCCAAGGTGGCCAAAAGCCAATCGGTCAAGGATCCACCAACACTCCTCCCCAAACAACCAAGGATAAAGGGGTTTGTTCGATTTCGCTCAGCCCACACCTCTACTTAGAGGTTAAAGCGATCGTTATCAAGTATTTAACCTAACAATGGTTAGGATCGATCCCTCGAGGAATATGGTAGACTCTGGATTAGCATAACTT
>JBCEWC010003224.1:0-31095 GCA_038996855.1 Solanum aculeatissimum
CAGGACTAAGAGTGCAGGTTTGTGGGTTTTGACAATAGCCTCACAGTGCCTCCGGAAGGTGGCACTGTTTGCTCCTCTAGCATTCCATAAGATGAAGTTCATCATAGTAAGAGATTTAATCATTACATTTATTTTATATATATATGCAAGGTGGTGCATCTTTATTTAATCATGTATAAATAATATATATATTTTTTACCTAATGTAGAAATTTTTGTGTAGTGCCAATAAAATTATTTACAAGAAAATGGAAAAGTGTACAAGTTATCTTTATTTATAAAATAGATCAATATTTTGTCTTAAACATTATTCAATCAAGGATATATATGTTTGAAAATAATTATAATTTTACCTTAAGATTTCTCATATAATGATCATTTTGGAACAATTATTTTGGAGTTAAAATGAGTGCTTTAATTTGGTCTCCTCAATCAACAACATATGAAATAATGCAACTAAGGTATAGTTTCATTTTGTATAAATAATGCAAAAAAGATTAAATCTTATCACGAGCATTATATCAAACTAACTTGTATGAATACTAGAAATCTATTCACAAAAATAAATAAACGTAAGTGATTAATGTGATATTACAAGCTTTATAAAGTTAATACATAAGTCATGTGCAAATACTGTGCATTTTTTGCATCTGAAAGCATTGTTGTGAGGTTATATTTTTGCATGAAAATGTCATAGCTAGAAAAGTAGGGCAAAACGTTGATAATAATTTAGGAAGAATTCAATTATGAGAGGTGTGTGATTATTGAGATATGATGGCGAGTCACTTGTTCAACCTAAAAAATTTTCTCGTATTCCAATTTTCTTTGATATATATCTATTAATTATAGTCTCGAGATTGCCTAATGTGACTCAGAATCGATAGAAGACACTGATGTTAAAGACAAGATTGTGGCATGTGATTGTAAAATGTATCGCCATGATTCTTATCAATTCAGAAGTTGTTGAGATACCACTTTTGAAGTTGCTCATGTTAGCTTGAGTTATATCAAACTTATCCTTCATGGCTAATGCAAGGCTCCATTTCAAAGGATTCGCCATCCATAGAATATTTTTCTTCCAAGAGCTCAAAATTTATATGTCCTACCATACAAAACCCTAGCCTTTCTCCTCAGAGAACATAAATTCGACATTTATCATAATCTCACTTACCTTAATGTTTTGCCCCCATCTACGCGGCTTTACTCAAAATTGTACGTCTCTCCAGCTATAATTAAATCTGCAATTATGACTACAGTTGATCAATCCAACTATAAGGGTCAACCAATTCTTGACGAAAGGAAATTTCCTGTTGATGTATTTTAACTTTCTGGTGTTGTTGTCATGTGAATCCATCAAAAGCAAGTAATCAAGGTCTTACTTAAGATATCTAGTATGTAAATTACATCAATACCTTTATGGTCTTGTCTACTTAAAAATGAAATTCAGTGATTATGCATAAAAGTTCTAGTTGTTAATTGATATAGCATTATTGAATTATATGTAACATCTACATCCAAAAGCATTGTTAAATCATGTGCATTTTTCTACATCTAAACCATTATTAAATCTTGTGCAAGTCATGTGCATTTTTTTTTACATCTAAAAGCATATTGTTAAGTTAATCGTGTGCATTTTTCTACTTCTAAAAATATTATTAAATTGTGTAAAAGTGTCGCTAGGATGAGATCTTATTTTAGCACAAATATAATTAGAGCAGTCCGTACAATCTTAGAAGTCAATATGTGTAAAAATTGATATATAACTAAATAAAGGAGAAGAAGGATTTTGATAGTCATGTGATAACTATCGAATCCTTTGTTTGATGTTGCCAATATCATGCTACATTTGGACTCGAATCTTGAAGACAAGGTTCTTTTTGAGATGCGGAGATTTGTTATAAATCTAACATGATGAAGAATCTATGTGAAAAAAATGTCAAATTATATTTGGGACTCCTAGCATGGTATAAAAAAAAGAGGGAGATCAGATAATCTATTAATTAGGGCATGCTAAAACTCAAAGCATAAAAAATCGGTTAGGGATGGGTTAAACGGTTTTTAAACGATTTGGGCACTTAGAATTTGAGGTGACTTATTTGATCTTTAGCTTGCCACGTGTCCCTCTATCAATAATGAGGTGATTTTGATAGAATAATATCAATTTAATTAGTTTATGTGCACCGATTGTCTATAAATATTTACCTAATCGAATCACTTAAAAGGTAATTACATACAACACTATTTAATAATATTGTTTGGTAATCTTTATAAATGATAATTTACCTGTATATCAGGTCAAATTAGACTCATAATATAAATTACATACATACAAGAACATCATATTGATCAATTTATAGTAAGAATTAGGCTATTGTTGGTTTATTGACTTTAGGAGGGGGAGGCAATCTAATAAGAGGCAATCCACTAGTTGCCAAATACTCATAATTATTTCTCTCATGAATCTTCTTGATATAATTTGAAACCTTATTATTTGTAACTTGAGCACTCAAATTACTTAAATCTTCTTGATTCCTCTTGTGAAATTTCTTGATATAATCAGAAAAAATCACATCTTGATCATTTTCCTTCACAAATGTGTGAAAATTTGTCTTGTTTCTTGGAACTTGTGACTTCTTGTAATTCCCCTTTTCTAGTTGAAAAGAAGAGATTTTAGAAACATTCTTGGTTGAGGATTGAGAAATTTTATGATGTTTTTTGGTTGTTGTTCCTCCAAGATTGATGGCTGCAAGAGAGAAAGATGATAGTGTGATGATATTTACCACTATTTGCATGGATTTTTCACAAAGAGATTTCTTTTCTTGGACCCTTTTCTTTTGAGTCATGGTTAAAAAGATAGAAGGAAGTTGTGTGTTTTTCTCAAGAATGGTTTCCTTCATTTATAAAGGGTGTAATCTTTAAGTTATTCTCTAGGGTTAGTGGATGGAAATTTGATTGCAATAAAACAATTAACGCATGGCATGGTCCGGTGCACTAAAGCTCCTGCTATGCGCGGGGTCTGAGGCAGAGCTCAATCATATTGATTACTAGGTTAATTCTTGTTAGATTATTTATAGGAAAAATTACACCGAGAGACACTAAACTTTAATTTTTTTTTTTAAAAATAACCCTCGTTGTATAGGCATGTATAATCAGTGTATCATAATGTATATTTAGTGTATAGATCATGTATAAGTAATATACATTGTATAGTAGTGTATGTTTTCTATAACTTTTGATAAACTATATTGTATAGGCATGTATAATTTCGCTGATTTTGAACTATTTTTTTATGTAAATAAAATATGGACTACTTTTTTTGTAATTTTTTTTTATTTTTTTGTATATATATGTAAACGTGTTATGCAAATGCATAATTTTATTCAAAGATATTAAAATTTATCGAATTTGTAGACAAATCTATAGCTCCATCCCAAATTCAAATTAATCAAACTTCAAAATTAATATGAGACACGATAAGAAAACAATTATATGCCTTTTTGTGATAGAAGGAAGATTGTCAAAAACAAAATGAGAAAGTAGCTTTGCTTTTTCTTCTTCTTTATGCCAGAAGCAAGATTGTCAAAAAAGTTGATACCCAAGGCCCTGCATATAGATCTCATCGAATCTACAGTTTTTCCCAGATTTTTCTATTTGTGATTTTTTTAAATTAAATTATTAGGTGTGCGATCAAAAATCATATTGAGAAACAACATATAAGGTGTAGAATTTCTTAATGACGTGAGACTTTTTAAAAAAAACTGTATGAGTTTGGTTCAAAACAGACAATATCACACCATGTAAGAGTATCTCTTAGTTTGGAGGATGAGTATGAGCATGTGTGGCGGAGTAATGGGGAGCAGGACTCGATTTGCTTACCCTTACGATGTGGAGGTGCGCACCAACTGAAGCTAGTTGCAGGCTCTGGTTGCCATAAAATACTCAGACGATATGGGTGACACATAATGAATCTTGAAAATCAACTTATAAATTGTGGAGATGGGTAAGGTAGAACTTAGTTCAAGGACGAGATTGTTGGATGTGCGAATAAAAATCATAAAATACTCAGAGACGATGTTGGATGACCTTTTGAGGAACTTCTTTTGTTTTTTAGTGTAGATTGAAGTTGATTTCTTATGTAGTCATTTTAATAATTGTTAGTTGAATTATCATCTACGAAATCAACCCAACAAACAAAAAGGGATCGATACTGATAATTATAAGATAAGATAAAAATTAAAAAAGAAAAAAACATCAAACAAATATGTTTAATTTGTCTTTTGGACATGAAAACAAAAAGGGTTTTCTATCAGCAAAAATATTTTCCAAAGAAATTAAGCAGAAAAATAATTATAACAATATAATATACAAAAAAATTACAATAAAAAAGTTTTTTATTTTTTCCCAATCTCTATATTAAAGCAAATCAAAACACATGGCCTTTACTTTAAATGAAATAATTTTTGGACAAACTCCTAGACAAACACTTGTAATTTTGTGAAATTATTCTTATGGAGAGAGTACATATTCTAATTTTGCCATTAGTGCTTAATGGGTGATCTTTCTAACTTGTAATTAATTTTTTTCTTAATTTATTTGAGCTAATTCATTAACAAATTAATGAAAGTGGATTTACTTTATATCATTATAATTTGAAAAAATTACAATTTATATTTATAGTTATAGTTAGGATTTTATTGTTATTTTTTCTCTCCTCTCTTCATCTCTCTCTTCTCTCTCTTCTCTCTTCTCTCTCTCCAATCTCTTGCCAGATATACAAATACATATGTATACCAGTTGCATATATATAATTATTTGACAAATATACATATTCAATTCAACTGATATACATATACACTTCGCTTCTCTCCATTCTTTACTCTCTCTCATTTGCCTCTCTCCTCCCTCTCTCGATCTCGCTCGTCTCTCTCATCCCTCTCCCATTCTCGCTTACCAGATATACAAATATATATGTATATCAGTTACATATATATAATTATTTGACAGATTTATATTTACAGTTTGACAAATATATATATACAATTCGCCTCTCTTGACTCTCTCTCAATCTCGCTCGCTTCTCTCCTCCCTCTCTCAATCTTGCTTGCTTCTCTCCTATAATATGTAGCTATAAATCGTGATTTTAGCAAATTATAACTATTTTAGCCTTATCATGTTTCAAATTTCAAATGGTTACTCTTTTTGAAAAAGCCTCAATTATTATTTCGATAATTTATATATCAATTTCATGTTTTATTCATTTTTCAATCAATAACTATGGCATAAGCTAACTATTTAGAAAGTTCGACTCGAATAATTTGACAAAAAATCATTTTTATCATTTTTATGAATATCAATTATTGTACCAATTCAGTCATCTTTAATAAATAAAATTGACTTTTATCCTTTTTATGACTATGTTGAACATGGCCATCATCGAACATCCTATAGAATAAGATTCTCAGAGAAATTTTTGTTTAGTCCATAAAAGTTGTTATTATGATCGTAAAAAGTAAAGTTTTATTGATAAATTCATATTAAAGATGGATTAAATTTTAAATTCATGATACGTTGACCAAGCTAAGTGAAATTATTAGTTAATGAGGTTGAATCGATATTTAAGTTAAAATGATATGATTTAAACAAAGTCCAAGATAGCCCATCTCATACTCTTCAAGCCCAAGGTTCAAATCTCTGAAAATATTCGGAGACCAAAATATCTCTAAGACCCTAACTCACACATATATAAAGGAGTCTTCATAAGATCAAAAGACACACACAGAAATACATAGAGAATCCTGGCTCTTCAGGGATGAGCTACAAGTATTTCATTGATTCAAGAACAAGGTAAAGTCTCGAATTGAAGATCATGAAGAGAAGAATAGGAGTATTACATTTTTTTTATTAGATTTTATAAAGATTGTAACCTTCGCACAAATTCTTGAAATATAAATATCATTATTTGTCTATTATTTTTTTGGGAACAAAACTTAGTCACAATAATCTTCAACTTTTAATAATTATTTTTTTTCTCTTCCAAAAGTTAGAAAAATTATCCTAATGTAATACATGAAGTTGAATTTTATGTTTATTCGAAGGGTTTTCAAAAGCTAAATATATTTTTTTATTAAAAAAACTAAAATAACGGATGAGTAATAATTTTAAATGAAGATAAAAATAGAATATATTCTCTTGACTTATCACGAGACTCAAATGAACTGTAATTCACAAAGGAATTATTTCATGAATAATATAATTAAGTTAACTAAAATTATTAAAGACAAAATAGTTAATTAATCAAAAATCACTAAGATGATAAATGTTTTAGTGATTATCGCAAGTAATTATATCATAATTACTGCAAAAATAATATGCTAATTACAGCCAAATAAGTATGTACTCAATTAAGGAGTCAAACTCTTTGAATTTTTCTTAATATTTTAAGAGGTATATTTTAAAATATTAAATTAATTAATTCAATTTAATTGTAAAATTTAGTTCAATTAACTCTTGATCAAATAATGCTCAACTTATTTTCTAAATTAATTTCATCACACCTAAATGTATGTATATATTTGAGTTTTCTTCTTTTTTGGTGTATGTGATAAAGAATACAATTTATTGAGCGAGCACATACAATATATCGTAATTGTATATATCGATACAATGAAATTAAGTGAATGTGTATAATCTGTACAAGTTGATAGTAATTGAATAATAGTTACAAATGCATACAAGTGAAATTAGATGAATAAATACAAGTGATGCAATGAATACAAGTGAAATCAGATGAATAAATACAAATGATGCAAGCTGATAATAATTGATACGTTAAAGAGAATAAATACAAGTAAGATTGGAACTAATAAATACAAGTGATACAAGCGATATCACTTGATACAGTAGAGTGAATGACTATTTTGAGTCCCATTTTAAACTAAATCCAAGGTTAATAAGTGACCATCTGATAATAAATTTTTATTCTATTTTTCAGGAGTTGGATTCTCAAAATTATGTTAGACCATAAGTTTTCAAAAAAATTCAAAATCAAAATTTAAAAAAAATTCAAAAACTTGGTTTCACTTCCTTTCATTTTAAATAACTAACAAAATTAAAAAAGAATTTCAATTTATATTAGTAGCCAAATACACTATCAATTTTCAAATGTCATTTTTTTTACTTTAAAAACAAAAAATATTTTTATTAAATTTCATTTTGTTTCATGGCCAAGCAGACCTATATGATATCCTTACATCAAGGCTCAATATATAATTAACCCCTTCAATTTATCAAAATGTTTTATTAAAATACTCAGAATTAAGTCATTTTTCAATTAAATACCTCTAATCCCAACAAAATACTCCAATCAAACACTTTCTTCAAATTTTAATTTTTTTTCTTATGTATGTTCTTAATCATCTATTAAGTATAACTCATTTATTTTAATCATACACATTCATCTTAATAAACCTTAAAAACTCATATATTTTTTACTTGAAATTGCAAATTTTTTAAAATATAAATAGTGTAATTCAATCTTTTTTTTAATTAAAACTTAAAATATTTAATCAAGAATAAATTTATTTCGAGTGTTTAAATAAAAAATAAACATAATATCAAAGTTTACATCAATTAATTAACTAACATTAACATAATCCTCCCTATTTACACTTATCTTTTTCTCACTACCAAAGTCCAAAAGGCTCAATTTTCAGTCTTTAGTCATTTCAAACCTCAGTCAAATGACAGCCACATCCTTTTCATTCTTGTTTTTGCTCTTCTCCTTCTCTTCTTCTTCCTAATCCCTTCTTACTTCACTCTCCACACTCAACCCACCCACCATGATAACAAAATCAACCAACCCCATCTTCTTCTTTACTCTTTTCTTCCTCATTTTCACAGTAACTCCATCTTTCTCCATTGAAAATGATGTTAAATGTCTTGAAGGTATCAAATCTGCACTTTCTGACCCTTTGAACAAGCTCTCATCTTGGTCATTCTCCAATACTTCTGTAGCTTCAATTTGTAAACTTGTTGGGGTTTCTTGCTGGAATGAGAAAGAAAACCGGCTTATTGCTCTTCAGCTTCCTTCTATGTCTCTATCCGGTTCACTCCCACCTGCACTTCAGTTCTGTACTTCTCTTCAGTCTCTTGATCTTTCTGGTAACTCTCTTTCAGGTCCAATCCCGGTTCAAATCTGTTCTTGGTTGCCTTATCTTGTTAGCCTCGATCTCTCCAGCAATTCTTTCTCCGGTTCCATACCTCCTGAGTTATTTAACTGCAAATTCTTGAACACCCTTGTTCTAAATGACAACAAGCTTACTGGGTCGATCCCATTTGAGATAGGCCGGCTCGACCGGTTGAAACGGTTCAGTGTGTCGAACAATGGCCTCTCTGGTTCGATTCCTGATGATTTGGACCGTTTTTCGAGAGATGATTTTGAAGGGAATGATGGGCTTTGTGGGAAACCGATTGGATCTAAATGTAGTAATTTGAGTAACAAGAATCTTGTTATTATTATAGCTGCTGGTGTTGTAGGTGCTGCAGTATCACTGATTCTTGGATTTGGGATTTGGAGATGGTTTTTGGTTCAGCCTAGTAAGAAAGACAGAGAATTTGGGGATGGTAAAGGTGGTGGTAGCAGCAGTGATTGGGTTGATAAATTGAGAGCTTACAAGCTTGTTCAGGTGACATTGTTTCAAAAACCTATTAACAAGATTAAACTGAATGATTTATTAGTAGCTACAAATTCATTTGATAGTGAAAATATTGTTATTTCAACTAGGACTGGTATTTCTTATAAAGCTACGTTGCTTGATGGATCTGCATTGGCTATTAAAAGATTGAGTAGTTGTAAGTTGAGTGAAAAACAGTTTAGGTCTGAGATGAATCGATTAGGACAGCTTAGGCACCCGAATTTAGTCCCTTTATTGGGTTTTTGTATAGTTGATACTGAAAGGCTTTTGGTTTATAAGCATATGCAGAATGGGAGTTTGTATTCTCTTTTACATGGTAATCTTAGTACTGGTGTTAGGAATGGTAATAATTGTGAGCTTGGTTGGTCAGCAAGGCTTAGGATTGCTGCTGGTGCAGCTAGAGGACTTGCTTGGCTTCACCATGGGTGTCAACCGCCGTATTTGCATCAGTACCTTAGCTCGAATGTGATTCTTGTAGACGATGATGTTGATGCTAGGATCACGGATTTTGGGCTTGTGAAGCTTATTGGCTCTACTGACTCGAATGATAGTTTGTTTGTCAATGGGGATTTGGGAGAGTTTGGTTATGTGGCTCCTGAGTATTCAAGCACATTGGTTGCTTCAACGAAAGGGGATGTGTATAGTTTTGGCATAGTGCTGCTTGAGTTGGTGACAGGGCGGAAGCCTCTTGGTGCAGGTAATGCAGAGGAGGGTTTCAAAGGTAGTTTAGTTGATTGGGTTAATCAACTCTCGAGCTCGGGGCATAGTAAGGATGTGATTGACAAATCTTTTGCTGGAAGTGGTCAAGACAATGAGATTTTGCAAGTTCTTCAAATTGCCTGTTCTTGTGTGGTTTCAAGGCCGAAAGATAGACCTTCCATGTATACAGTGTACCAATCCTTGAAGAGCATGGTGAAAGAACATTGTTTCTCTGAACACTTTGATGAATTTCCAATCAAGTTGACCAAGGAAAATCATGATCATAAAGATTAGGTTATAGCATTAGACAAATGTTTCTGAATTTTGAATATTCTAGTTATGGCATTTGTAGTTCATTCTGAAGGTTAATGTTCCTCTTTGAACATGCCCTTTGGTCATTTCTTGATAACTCTGTATAGTTTGAGGAGTAAATGCATGATCTTTGTACTTTCTTGATACATTTTTAGTCAGTCTATGTTTAAATGATTCAGTTGTAAAGACATAGGTGCGTCAATTAAGGATCTTGTGTCACGACCCGACTTCTCAGGATGCCTTATAGATCTCGCCTACAGGCAAGCCAACTCAATGTCCACGGCACTTGCCGTGAATCATTAATGATAAAGATACTAGCAACACATAAGTATTGCAAAGACAATGGAAGTCACTTGTACAGAGCTACTATAAACTCAAATTTCAAATAAAAATATATATACATAGCCATAAATATAATCTAGAATGAGCTCCAACATATACAAGCCAAAACTATAACTATACAGGGCTAGGGTCCGTTAAGAAAATAGAAGGAAACCGTAGAATATTTGAAACCTAAGTCTCCTGACATGTCTACAAGCTCCCAATCAATGACCACAGCTCGTTCCTGTACATGCACCATGAGTAGATGTAGAAAAGTAGGGGTGAGTATTGGTGAAAGGCACTCAATAGACATCATCGGCCAACCGAGTGTACCTAAAACTCTGATACCACCTTGTCATGAGAAGCCTGATCGTGACATCTTGCGATAACTTTGATGTCGAATATTGAGCAACAGTGGTTGCATTATATGACAACATCTCCAAGTTGATATAACTTTTTCTCCAATAATGAAAGTAACAGAATTGTAGGAAGAATACAAGGGTCAAAGACAACAATAAAGAAAAACAGTATATTTTCCGACCTTAAAACATGGAACTCTCGTGATATTATTTATGTGTTTGTCTTGGAGTTGAAGAGATTAGATTGGTCAACATTTTCTTGTATGGACCACAAAATAAAAAGAATTATAAATGGTGTCCCTCTTTATGTAATATAACCATGTGGAAGTCAGTGTCTCTTTCCTTTCCTTTCTACCTTGTTTTCTTGTTTTTTCTTTCTGTTTTTATGCTTTTCCTTTGAGGCTTCTAGTTGTGCCTTTTTGTATTAAAAAGGTATTTGATACAAACCAAGGTAAAAAATATTCTTAAATTAGGTAAAATTCATGATATTTGTCTTATGTGGATAAGGTATGATGGGGAAATCTCGTCTAGTTAAAGGATGCATGATAGAACGAAAGGACGTCTGTTGCAATCGAAAAATCTGAAATGATTGTTTTCGATATAATCTAAAGCGATTAAGCACTACCCCATACTAAGTTACTTCATAACTGGACAACCTACGAGATTTTTTTTCTGAAAAAGTCATCTTACAATTGAACACCCTCATAAGAAAATACATTACATTATAATTTGAATTATATTCTGATTTCCTAATCTAGAGACTATGTACATCTTGGAATATACAACATGGGCTACTTTTTCGAAAAATTACATATATACACAAAAAAGTAAAAAAATTATAAAAATAAATAGTTCATATTTTATTTACATAAAAAATAGCCTCAAATAAGTGAAACTATACATGACTATACAATATAGTTATAGCAAATATACATTGTTATACAATGTATATTACTTATACATGAGCTATACACTAAATATACATTATGATACATAAATATACACTGACTATACATACCTATACAACGAGGGTCGAATGCCCAAAATTGTAACAAATAGCCAAAGGTCAGCCAGATGACTACTTTTTGTAATTAAAAAAAAAGTGAACTATTTTTTGTGTAAATAATTTTTCTCAGTGGTCTATAAGTGTAATTATCCCATTTATTTATTTATGGTAAAAATTTCAGTAGAATCAATATAAATTGGTGAAATTCTAGACAATATTTCTGTAAATAATTTTTAATAATTTTATTTTAATGTTTATTAAATTAACAAAATAATAGCATAAACTTTAATGTCTCTATATGAAATTGATCTAAAAATAGTTATATTGAGTTTGTTCACGGGCCTTAAATTATATATATAATTTTAAACTTATAAATTTAAAATTATAAGTAGACATTTTCTTCTTTAAGAGTGCAATCAGTTTAGTTTTTTTATAAATAAAATTTTATATTTTAAAAAGTGAAAATATTTTAAATTGTACTTTTCTGAAGGATTTAAATTATACTTAATGTCAATAGGAAAAATAATAGTCGAATAAGAACTCTGAGCTCTGAATAGATATAATAGAAACTATAGGGGTATATACTACAATTTATTGAAACTTAGAGGAGATCTGCAAATTCAGGAACTTCCAAATCGAAACTTCATCGGCGGTGAGGAAACGGAGACACAATCGATTCTATGGATTCTCCATTTTCGCCGACGATTTTTCTCTACATCATCTCCTTCTCCTTCTTCTTTCTTTTGGTTTCTTCATCTCCAAATTCATCCCTAGGGCTCGATGCAATCTCTAACGGCAAAGCGGAACAAAGAGATGAAAGAAGCATAGTAGGAAGCGGAATTATAGAGCGTAGACATTTGATGAGCTTCAAGGAGACGCCTATTGGTACAAACATCACTTATGATTGTTCTCCTTATGGTCCTTGTGTTCCTTGTTCTTACTCCGAAAAGGTTTTCTCTCTTATTTCCTTTGTATTCATATTGATCATTATTTCAGTTTTGATTTTAGTGCATGTCTATATTTTCAGTTTGCTGAGGCGTGTTTGTTTTGTCGAGTTATATGATTAACTAGCTAGGAAGAAATCCAATTTGCTTGTTAGAAAAAATGATGCCTAAATAGAGCAAATTAAAACAGTAGATTTATGTAAATTGACACTGACAAGTTTGGAAGCGACTTGTAGTTGATCAGTACTACAACATACCCAGTGTAACTCCGCAGACCTTATCCCTATCTTGTAGGTAGAGAAGTTGTTTCTGATAGCCCGTCAGCTCAAGGAAAATTACAGTCAGAGTTGATTGATATTGTGGTGATAAATGTACAACACAGTGCTGTTTAATTTGTTTATTATATGCGATCAACATAATATTTTAGAACTCTTAGTACTTTTCTGGACATTATTTCTAATGTTGTTACTCATAACAAATTTCTTGTGTAGAAAGTTGTATGTATTGATATTCTAAGATAAAACACAGGTTAACTGTCATTTTCCTATCGCATGACTACACATAATGTAATTTAGTTTGGCACCAGAATATTAAGTGAGATAGTTAGCAATCAAATTATTAGTAAATTGGAACACTTAGTGAATTGTATAGGTAGAAGGAGAATGGCAATTGTTAGTCTCAAGTAACTAAAGTGATGTAAAGATACTGCTTGTTTAGATTGCATTTTTTCGGTTAAATTTGTGATTTTTCCCTATGTGCTTTCAGAAAGATGAAAAGTATAGGTGCAGTGAAACTGGATATCGTATCCCTTTCAAATGTGTAGAGATTAAAGCTAGTTCAGAGGAAGTGAACAAGAATAAAGGAAAGAAGAACCGATCTACTCTGGAGGACACCCATACTTTAGTAAGGCCACATGTCATGAAGCATAGTGAGCAAGCTCTTACCTCCTCGGTAAGACAAAGAACTTTGCTGGATGAGTCATCCGTGTCAAAGAGTGGATTACATACTTATATAACTTATAGGAGCTGTGTTCTTTCAATAAACGAAGAGAAGCTGTCAGTACTTGGGTTTGAGGTAAGTACATATTTTTTCTGCTTTACAAATCTATCTTGTGGAGAATCATCCAATTTACATTCTGCAACCTGTTTCACTGTTTCTTTCGATATAGTTGCCAGTTTTAGTATTCAGAATTATCAGAAATCATTTCACTGCTATCCAAAAGTGAAGCATGAAATAGGATGAATTGGATGATGTTAGAACCATATTAAAATCATGTTTTGGTAATTTTTCCCAAGGAAAGTAAGCTCTGTTTCATTTGGAAGGGCTACAATGTAAAGAAATACCTGATAACTATACAAGTTTTAACAATGAAAGTTTATGAGGTACTTACTGGAAAGAGAAGGCGCAAGTTATTGAGGTGTAGAGAAGTATTAGATACTTTCTATTGTTATTGGAGACCACTCATGCTACTTGGAGGACCTTGTAAGGAAGAAAAGGAGGCTTGATACATTTCCTCTTCAAACATGAAAAGATATAACTAGGTAAGCTAATGGAGGCAGATAGGCATATTGCAATTCCTGAAACTTCAAAGAACTAGTTGAAAAATCTGTATTCAGAAAACAGAGAGAATATTATGAGGACTTATTATCCCCAATCTTGTAGATTCCTCTTGGATTTTCATGTGTAGTCGAGAGATAAATTCAGGTTGAAAAGTTCTGTTTTAAAGAGATCCTCTTATTTTCTGCCTCCAATTCACTGTCATGTCCAGTGTGCAAATGAAGACTGCTGGTAATACCCAGGTCTTTAAAAGATTTCTCTTATGAGAAAGATAACTTTTATTAATAAAACAACATTAAGACTGTGCTGAGTACTGAGTGCTGACTGTGTCCAAGATGCATCCATAAGTTCAACTGTTGTTCACTATAGATAAAGAGCCAATGAAAAAGGAGGTGTTTGAAAGGTTTCTCAGCACTCTATTAGTTCTATTATAGTGGACCGTGAGTGTTTTGGGGAACAATGTCTACATCACTAATCCCTAATGGATTTCGTTCCTTGCTGTTTGTTGTCAATCTAACAGCTATCAGTTTCACATCTTTTTTCGATTGACCTTGTCATCTTGTTTCAAAAACTTCATGGGTTTCTTTTCCTGATACTATGATACGAACCATTCCCTTGGTGGGCAGAGTTTACCTACAACCTGTTCTGGTGGGAGATAACAGATTAAAAAAATGATATGAACCATTTTACAAGCTTGCCTTTGTAGTATTGGCTGCTCTTATACTGCATAGGGGTAAACAAGTTGCATGGTGTTATTCTTTTTGGACGTGGAAATTCTTTAGGCATAATCAAGCTAATAAGATCTTATCATTTTTTCCATGGACCTTAACATGGCATTAATGCTGGTATGCTGTGGGCGTTCTGTGTGCATTTCCTTCATCCTGTGTCACCAAACTGAAAATTCTAAGACTTCCAAAGAGAGCTGACTCACACAAAGTTTCGGTATAATCATCAGAAGGATGAGTCTGTTACCCACACATGTCTAAAGAATACCTGTTATACTTGCAGAACAGCTCTATAAAAAATTCATGGCTTGAGTTGAAAGATGAGCTCTTTCTGATTCTGTAAATATGTTGGAATTAGTTCGGAATATGTCTCATTCTTATTCTGAGGGGTTTAATCGGCTCTTCATTATGTAGGTGATTATGCTGGGGTTACTGATTATCAGTGGTTCAACAATATACTTCAGAAAAAGGCGAGCGGGTGCTGGACCAGTCAGACTTCCAATTAATTCTCGATTCTAACTAAAAATCTGTACGTTTGCAGCTTTGGATTCTTGTTTTATCTTTTTATTTTCTTGATCCAAGGTTGCAATCCTAGTAGATTTGCTGTTAAACATGTTTGGATAGGTGTAAAATGTTGTAGTAATTCATTGGATCATTTTATTTATAGTTAGAAGAAGATAGAGAGTATGAAGAGTAACTCGTGACTGGATAGAAGGTGATCATATCCTGTTTGTACTGTATATTCTTTTGAACCTTTCAAATAGTCCGCAACATTCTTAGTTTACAATCTCCCCTTTCGCGTCTCAGTGTGGTTTGACAGCAGAATTAGGATTTTCAAATTCATCCTGTTTTGCCCTTCGTACATGTTTTACAATCTTGTTTCTAAATGACAAATGTATACAAATTTAAGACAAGAACTTTACTTTTATGGAGAATAGAACCATGTCTGAAGTTTAAATGTTGCATATAATGAGCTGCTAGAAGTATCAATAGATGACATTTTTTAGTACCTACATAATGCCAGATGATTTTTTGATTTTCTTCGTGACTTGGCCAAATTCTTGAGTCGTTCTTGGTCTTCCTCGTTAGGGCAGAATTAGGCTAGGAAATAATACTCTGATTTGGAGCTTTACAAACTTATCATTTTGAGAAAACACTTGTTTATGCTATCCACTTTTAAAAAAATTCATCTGCTGTTTAAAATCTATTTTTAAGTATTCAAATATCATTTGAAACTTTTGATTGAAAGATAAGGTTTATGCTTTGGAAAATTCAAATACATTTCTGTTGCATCGTAAGGATTTAAAAAGATGTGTAATTTATCCTCAACTTGAGAAACGTGCATACAAACTTTTTGAGTCCTCGCATTATTTGAAACTTTTAGTTGAATGTAAAGTTTACACCATGGTTTCTCCATAGCAGAGGAGAGAGAAACCAATTGGGAAGTCTAAAATGATTAGAGATGGCACATCTAGTGCTTACCGAGGATATATGGGAAGATATGAAGATCGAGGCTTAGTAGATAGTCAAGCTTTACCTAGTTCTCTCCCTGGCATTGTTGTTATTACTTTCTTACTAGTTTTTCTTCCTCCGTTATTATTTTATTTGTTGTTATTACTCTTCTCTTTTTCTACTGATTGTTTCACACACCTACTTTTTATATGTTTTACTTGAGCCAAGGAACTATCAAAAATAATTTCTCCAAGGCTCTCCGGAGTCCACTTGAAAATTCTCTTGGCATGTTATAAGATACAAATCGTCAAATTTTACAAACGCACGCCTCAAAATATTACTTAATTTCCTTTAGATAGGATCCGAAAATGGGAAGAAATGCTTTTTAAGGAGAGCAAAAAATAACCATCCACGGATGCGCCAGGAACATTGGTATCTAAAAGAAACCTGCTTTCTACAATGAACTTCAAATTACAGATCACAATGTACCATGTTATTGCTGCTTCTTTTTGAGAAAAATATACACGACAAGACACTAAGGTCTTTTGTCGAACTCTGGTGAATCTACGGTGGGTATATGTCAAAAGCCAACAGCAAAGAGAACTCCAAACAAAAGAATGATGATGATCCTCAAATAACATAACTCTTTTTGTAAGACACATCTACAGGGATACGATATTGATGGGCTACAAACAGCCAGCTCAAGTATTCGGATCACAAGAAGTAGTCGGGAGTCTTCCTTGTAGTATCAGGCTCAATCTGCCGTGGAGCTGGGTCAAACTGAAGGAAATTCTGCTCCATGTTTTCACTTATTTCTAGAATTGCAGCCATATTACCACACCGGTAACAATAGTTTGGAGCACTAAATACAGTTACAACATTCTTATCCTGCCAAAAACCAACCAATATCATGTTAAAAGTACAAACTTATACCTGAGAAACAAGAAGTTCCACTGAAATGAACAGAAGGTGGAAAATTTTCCATTAAGAGATAGGGAGAAAAGCATTCCGTTTATATCCACAGACCTGACACCAATTAAACCCTTCCATGACAAGCTGATGGGCTCTAGAAATCAGTGAGAGACCATTAGTGTGATTGAACTGAGATGCTATATCCTGTCCAAATGTGTAACCAGCTCCCCGAGGTGATATTCCCCAACCACAGCGATCGTCTGGATCAGACCACAGGAGATCACACATCGGTCCTTCATGCGGTACCTAACAACCACAACAAAGAAGTAATAGTACAGGATCAGTAACATTGGCATAAAGATATAAAAACATGAAACATCTGAAACAATGGAAGCAACTAGACCAAATAGGTGCCGAGTAACTAAAAGATAGAAAAGTGTTATAGTAGGTGGATCACATTCACTGGTAAATAGGCTTACAGTAAGCATTTTCAAACATATTCTACAAGACTACCAACACATTAGAAAAGAAAAAATGACTCTTTCGAACTCATCATAATAGAAACACATAATTTCCTTCCTGTTCAAGTCTTGATTGGTTTGGTTATATCTGTAGTCCCATTGAATAAAAAGGATGTTATCCACATCTGTAGTCCTGTTGTGCTATAATGATCAATTTTGTTAGGTAAATAGGCAATAAACTTGATACATGGTGTCAGATATAGCAAGAGGAGGAATAGCAGAAAGTGACAAAATATAACGCAGACTAGTTTAACATATCATGAACATGTAAACTTGAATCACACAACTATTTCTATACCTCTTGTATACGGTCCAGTGCTCGGATGTTATCAAGTGTATCAAGAGATGGTGAGAGTCCTCCATGCAAACAGAAAATCTACAGTTGAGTAAATTAGGCTTGTTAAAACTCGCCAACAATTATGTTCAAGTAAATTCCCAGTTCAGTAAGAGCTCAAACCTGACTCTCTATGAGTGCAGTCAATGGTAGATAATCAAAGAGATCAGTGAAATACTTCCAAACATTAGCATTTCCATACTTCCTCAAGCATTCATCATAAAACCCATACCTTGCAGGAAAAGGGATCTGTCAATTAATGCAAACATGACTTGAACCTGCAGTCATACTGTATTCAGCACAAAACGAGTACGGGAGCAGATCATGAGTAGCAGTAGCATAGATGATTCATCCCCAGAAGACTGCCCAAAATATACTTTCAACTAAAAAATTAAAACGATTGCCTAGGGATACCCTTCATTGATAAAATAACCATAAATTATCATAATGCACAAGTGGAGAGTGTAATGCACACGAGGGGCTCAAATTATCAACACCAATCTTTGTTTAAAAGATAACTAAAGACACATGCGTAAGAAGAGACACTTTCTAAAAAATTTAGCAACTTAACATTCAAGCTTCTAATATGACATCATTGTCCAACTACTCAGTTACTATATCCTCCTGTTGAATTTGATTGCTAAGTTTGTCCGTGCAAAGAGTTCCATGACTTTTAAGACCGGGGGCGAGGAGCCATCGGACTGGGTAAAACCTGAATTAACCGTGGTGCACTTGCGGGAAACTCCTTGCCGAGGGCCTGTGCACCCCCGGGATTAGTCGGGGCTCTAAGAGACTCGGACACCCGGTGCAAATCAAAAAAAAAAAAGACCGGGGGTGAGGAATGGCAATATTAAGAGCTTGACTTGAGGTGTACATGATCTTCACAGACCTTGTAAATGATTTTGCTTGTATTGTAATCTCAGTCGCCAGGAAGAATTATAATAGTTCTCAGATTATATTAGTACTTCTACTAGACCAATTTCTGCTAAAGCTTAACCAGCATGATTAACCTAATCCTTGGGGATCTTAGTAGTCTCATTGGCTAGCTACCTGAATTTTCGCCGTGTTGGTGAGGGTTCAAATTCCCCACCTTGTAAATCCCCACACATATTTCCCCTTTCCCTTTCCCCTCCCCCCAATGTACAACAAAAAACTTTTTAAAAAAGAAAGAACGAAAGAAAGAAAAATAATCATGATCAGTGATCAAGGTTTACAACAGGAGCTGGATAACTGAAGCAGTATTTAGGGGTGTGCATTGATCGGTTCGGTTCGATTTTAAACATTATCGGTTTGGTTTATCGGTTTTTGATTTTTAAATATGCTAAACCAATAACAAACTAATAAGATAATGTTTATCGGTTTTCGGTTTATCGGTTCTAAGTCCTTAACGGTTCGGTTTTCGGTTTACTCGATAAGGATGATAATGAGAATTTGCATTAATAAAAATAGATGGAGTACGAAAGAGTAAAGACTAAAAACTAAAGTGGGTAAGTAATTATTAAGTACGGTAAAGATTAAAATAGGTAAAGTACTACTATAGTGTCCTATTACTATTAAATACTAATATTTAATATTTACGGAGGGGTAAAATAGTAAATTATTATAATCTTATTGGGTTAATAACCCAATAGTAAAAACCGATATCAAACCGATAACTCAATAATTTTTTTTTTCAAAACCATTAGAAACCCAATAACCTAATAACAATAAATCAATAATGTTTGTACCGGTTCGGTTATTCGGTCGGTTTGGTTTTTGCACACCGCTAAGCAGTATACAAACTTATCTTGTCAAATAGCATAGGGATAAGAAGGCCATAATTGGGTGTCGGGACACAGACGGATTTCTCGGTTATCCCCCCCCCCACACACACAAAAAAAAAGAGAAGGCCATAATTGATTCTCCAAAACTATTGCTACCTTCGCATTGACATGACCTAAATACATGTTTTTGCTACATAGATTCAAGTAACACGTTTGTCTTCCTGCTCTCCAACTTCTTAGGGAAAAACAGGAGTTGATATCCTGAATTCTAATAACTGACCTCCATGTTCCTTTTTTATTTTCTTTTATTCCGGGCAAGAGGCTGAGAAATGGAAAGAAGAGTTGTACTGGTTATATTGAAGAGAAGCATCACAGTCCATAATACGTGCCACTTGAGTGCAATAAGAGCATACCCAAGTCAAGAAAGGACATTTGAGCCGCATAAGCGTAGATTTTATATTACTATTCTTTCCAAACCAAAGGAGAAGCAAAGAGGATACTAAACACCACAGAAAGTCAAAACAAAAATAATTCCACCAAACTGAATAATTTTTTAAAGGAAGTGTCATGTAGGAACATCCTAGACAAGTAAACTCTAAGTGACACTTTGACAGAAACACATATAAAAGTATCATGCACCAAACAGCATAAAGTAGACCATTACCAAATATAAAGAGTGCACCATGAGGAAAAACTATTTACATAGGCAGCATTTCATATTAAGTTCTAAATTCATGTAATGGTAAAAGTGGCAGTTCAGTAGATCAAATGGAAAATACAAGAACAATGCAGAAACATCTTTCTTGTTTGGATAAAGTAGCATTGCATAAACATAAAACTCCCAATGTCATGCATAAACCAGATCATTTAAGCAATGGAAAAGAAGGAAAATTTGAATATCAGCTGTTAAGAAAGACCTTTTCTCTTTTCAGACAACCTCACTTACGCACTTCAATGTGAACAAAATGTAAGTAACTCACACTTGAGTGATTTGTCGGCTTTCGTGGTTTCCCCTAAGAATTGTGATTCTATCTCTATAACGGACCTTCAGAGCAACCAATAGTGAGACAGTCTCAACAGAATAGTATCCACGGTCTGCATTCATTAGGCAATTATTAATGATAAACAATGAATGCTAACGTACTCGACCAACAAGGAAACTTAGGTACTAGTCAACATAAAATGAAGTATGCATGAAGAGGTAAGATAGGCATCAAAGAAACAGTAAAAAGTGACTAAAATGAACACTGTCATCACAATTTATGGGGTGGAAATGTACACGATGATATCTAACTTAGATGCAAAGATATTCTAAAGAAAAAAAAAACTAAAAAGGAAGCCTCTAACTACCATCAAAACTGTCATGTAAAACAAAAGACAGTAATTTTATGCAATCCATGCTTATCAGATGTAAGTTGAGATAACACTGCCCTTTTGATAAACTATATACAAGAAACAAATTAAAATGAGTAGGAATTATCTGTACTGCTCAACTGCCCACTTGATATCTGTATACTAATTTTTTCACGAGTAGGAGAAGCAGTGGCCGCCTTATGGGGAGCACTTCCTCTAACAAAAGAATATACTTGGAAAGCAAAACTCAAAAGAGCAATTCCTGACATGCAATAACTTCTGGAATCTTTGTCTGCTAGAATATGACTCAGTCGAAAAATCCAACACCAAACATTGGCTTTCTGGATACTTCCCACTCACAGTAACTAATAGTAAGCTTGTAAAGGACAAGAATCGGTATCGCTGACAGTTGTCAAGCCATTGTATTTATAAGATATAGCAAAACTATAACTCCAAACTGATTTTGGTCACTCATCCTCTCACAAACTATAACTCAAATCCGATTTTGGTCCCTCATCCACCCACAGGGATTTGGTCTATTGATAAGAGCACAGCACATGATGTGTGTGTCAGATGCCCATCACATGTTCAAACCTTGTCGCAGACAAAAGCCTGGTACTTAAGAGGAGAAAGGTAGAGGGGCAGCTCTATTAACCACCAAAATTTGAACTGTGTGCAACCCAAAAGGATTTCTCGATTATAAAAAAAATGGTCACTCGTCTCATTGGGTGACCAAATTACTTTGTTCCACAATCAGCGTCCTGCAACTGTCAAAAGAATGCTTGCATATGCACTTTCTCATCAACTTGTCGTCTTTGGCACCAAAAGAAATTTACCAAATGAAGAGGAACTTATCCCACATTTGCCTCCAAACATTATATCAATGCAATGACGTTACTTTATCATACTCCAACCACCAAGGACATTAGAGATCCACATCACAACCATGCGTCATCATTCTCAAGTATAAACGATAAATAATTCAAAATAAAGCTTGTCATTTGTCGGACACATTATAGTAACACTACCAATAAATGAACAGCCCAACCACATATCATCCTTATCATGAATAATTTGAGAAATACAATCCCGAATCACGCCAAACCACAAAGCAACCACCATAAAGCTGCTACTTTGCAGCACTCTTACACTTCACAATCTACTTGGCACACAAAAGTACAACCTATACTATCCCTTCAAGTGCTTCTTACATTAGCAGAAACACTCTTACTCCTACATCCTATTAATGCCAATTCACATTCCATCTATGTCACCACCAACAAATCATTAAATGCAGAGAAAATTAACAAAAAAATCCAACAAATCATGGACAAATTTCTTTTCTAATTTAACACAAACAGGAGTACAATTCAAGCAATTATTAAAAAAAAAAAAAAAACCTAATCACCAAAACTCACCAACATAATCGCCCATGAAGAGGTAATTAGTATCAGGAGCGTTGCCGCCGATTCGAAAAAGCTCAATCAGATCGTAAAACTGTCCGTGGATATCACCGCACACCGTCACCGGACATTTCACCGGTTGCACATTCCATTCCTCCACAAGTATCGCCCTTGCTTGATCACACAACGTCTTCACCTCCGCCTCCGATAACGGCTTGCACTCCATCAATTGCTCGATCTGTCGATCTACATCCGCGTGCGACGGCATTTTTTTCAACAAAAATTTTTTCCACTACAATCACCTATCTAAATATTCCTAACCGCTTCGACTAGCCAAAAAAAAAAAAGAAATCCTCAGATCGAATCGAGGTAAAGTCCAATTGCTACGAAATTGACCAACAGAATCGAAGCTTTTACGCGCCGACGATTATAATCAAGCAGAAAATAATTACTCGAACATTGATAAAGTATCTAGGGTTTCAATCTCTCAATCATCTCCTGTTTCTGAAATTCATCTCCATTCATGCGAAGCTATGGCCGCTTTCTCTCTCTCTCCGATGTAAAAAATGCAGCCAAAAAAAATAAAGAAATGTAAACTGTATAGTATAAAAAATAATTTTTTTAATAACTATACGCCTTATGAACTTGATGACACCTTTATTTGGTGAAAATGCCCAAAATAACCCTTGTGCTTCATAGGGAAACTTGAAAAAAAAAATTAGTAATTTTATTTTTAAAGTTAAAAGATTATAAGTTAAAAAAAATAATTTATTTTTAGAATTAAAAGATTACATTTGAGAATTGAAATAGTTTTCGGTCATGAAAATAATTTTAAATTGTTTTTTACTTTTTATGCATAATTTGGAGGAAAAAAGTGAAAATATTTTTTATTCAAAAGTGGTGCACTTTTGATTTGACTAATAAAATTCATACAGAAGGTTGATCGTCTACCTCATCATAGCGGCAGAATCCTGTCATAGCGATCCTGCTAGGGGGCAACACATGAGAAGATAGACTTGATAGTCTTTCACGTTTTACTAAAATCCTTTAAAGCACATCCATCAATTAACATATAGTGAAAATTTTATCTCAATCTATCGCTTGATCAAGATCTTGGAAAGATAATATTTTATTTTAGTCTACAAATTAAGCATTTAACAAATAGAATATTTATCCATCAATCAACATATAATGAAAATCTTTTAAAGAGTTTTTGCATGGATAAAGTACATCAATTAAATACCCTAATGACTGTAAGATCACTTGATATTAATAAGGATCCATTTCGACCTCATGAAAATGACGAAGAGCTTGTTGGCGTTGAGATACCATATCTTAGTACAAATTGGTGCATTAATTTACCTTGCTAATAACTCTCGACCAGAAATATCTATTTCTATAAATTTATTAGCAAGATTTAGTTCGTTCTCCAACACGGAGATATTGGAATGATGCATGATATTTGCTTGACACATAAAGGATGATCTCACACATATTATTTGTTTACATGTGGAGGTACAATCATATCATGACATTTAACAAAATAAACTATGATTGTCATTTTTTCAAATCATGCAGAAATCATCATCATTCATGAAACTAATCGAGAGTGTGTTTGGTTGAGATTAATGACTCAACACATCCAGGAAACATGCAACTTTTCTTTGAAAAGAAATATACCATCAACATTATATGAAGACAATGTTGCATGCATAGCTCAACTAATGGGAGAACACATCAAAGGAAACAGAACAAAACATATATATTTCACTCTTTCTCACTCATGGTCTTCAAAATAAGGGTGAAATAGATGTTCAACAGATTTGTTCCAATGATAATTTAGCACATATGTTCACCAAGGTATTAACTCCAATCTTTGAAAAGTAGAGATATAAGATTGGAATGCGTCATCTTTGAGATATTAAGTGATGTTTTTAGTCAGGGAGAGTAAATATGTGTTGCGCTCTTTTTTTTTTCTTGAATAGCTTTAATCCAACTGAATTTTTTTTATTAGATTTTTAATGAGTCAACAAATAATGCATATTTAGAATAATTATACATATTCTCAGTAGAAAACTTTTCTTTTATATGAACATTCAAGAGAGAGTGTCGTGAAATAAAAGATGAATATCCATGTGAATAGGATACACCCATTTGTCAACTATTTATACTTATCCAATTATTTTACTTCTTGGTGGCCAAGAAATAGAATTATTTAATGTCTATAAATAGCATTCAACTTATTTGATGCCCAACGAAAATGATATACAAGAAATACAAGTTCTTCTTTGCTTTTCTTTCTCTTATTTTAGTAGTTTTGCCTCTTCTCCTTATTCTTCTTAACTTTAGTTGCTTTTATAACGTTTAATTCATTTTTACTTGTCAATTATGCTAATTATGCTAAAAATAAATAAATGTATCTTTTATTATTTGTCCAATTTAAAAAATTAAAAGATAATTTATACCTTAGTTCTTGATTTACCTCATTATTAACTATATATACTCATTTTTCATGCATTAAATTTATTATTCTATTTAATTTTTTGGGTGTTCGAAAATTGGTCAAAAAAAAAATAGATCGATGGAAGACTATTTTGTCATTACGCTCACATTCATATGTTTAACCATTTATCTTCTTTCATGGATATAATGTGATATTACCACGTTACTTTTATGAAATGAAACATATCAAACGAGACTGACTTTTATAATTTTTCATCAAAAATAAAAATCATATTATTGTGTCTTAATTATCATTCATTATCAATATAGTGTATTGAGTCATTAACTCATCGTGTTACTCATATGAAGGCATGTTAAGCCATAATTCATTGAAAATTTGAACCCAACATATTGTTATCACAGTGCACCAGAACTCTAACCCGATATCTTACCCTCTCTTGAAGCAGTAAGACTTAGATTCACTATTTTACAATTAACCAATGACATAATAAACAAAAGAATTAAATCAAAGGCTAATTAATCAACTTCACAACCTTTATTTTACATAATTATATATCAACATATTTAAATTAATTTAGTCGTTAATTACATTATCTTGGTGGATATTGAAATTAAGATCAATATGGACTACCCCATGATTATCTTCATTTTTTCTCTAACACAAAACTTCAATTTTCCAAGAATCCCTTGTTGGTTTGTCCTTATAAGAATTAAGTACAAAATAGAGCTATGCAGAATTGCTTTAGAAATGTGGAAACAATATGTCCTCCATCAAATTACACATTAATTATTATATAGTTAGAAATATAAGCACCTATTAGAACGAAATCAAGTTCCATTACTGCAAAGGTTAGGCCTAAAAGATGATATATTAATGGGGAATTTTCATAAATAGCCTTGACTTGAAATTTAATATGGTTAAATAACTCTATTTTACATAATTACACGGCATAACTTCGGCTATGTGACCTGGAGAGGAGGAGAGATCGAGAGAGGGAGGAGAGACGCAAATTATATATGTATATTTGTCAAATTGTATGTGTATATCTGTAAATAATTATATTTGTGTAACTAAGATACATATGTATTTATATATCTGGCAAACAAGATTGGGAGAGGGAAGAGAGAGGCGAGCGAGAGAGGGCAGAGAGTGGATAGAGGTGAATTGTATGTGTATATCTGCTGAATTGACTATGTATATCTGTCAAAATATTTATATATATGCAGCTGGTATATATATGTAATTGTATATCTGACAAAATATTGCAGAGAGAGAGAGGAGAAAGGAGAGAGAAAATAGTAATAAAATCTTAACTATAGCTATAAATAGTAATTTTTTCAAACTATAGTAGTATAATGTAAATACATATCATATCCTAGTTATGTAATTTTTCCTATATTAATTCATAAACAACCAAGCCCTAAATATGATTTTGCAAGAACAAAAATTATAAATGTATTTATGTCGAATGAAAAGAAAATATAATATTCTAATCCTTTTAAAAAGGAATATAAATGTAACGATTGCAATCACACAATATGCAAATTTTAAAACATGAGAGGTCATTATATATCACAACCCAAAATGGATCGTGGGTGGCACCCACACTTATCCCTCCTAGGTGGGCGAACCAATAGTACAAATCCCAATCTATATGACTGTTCAACTTATAAAATACGATATAATATGGAAGCTCAATTTATAAAAGTAAGAAATAACAAAATACTTTACATAACGTTCCTCAAAACCTGAAAGTCATCACATCAAGGACATCTAATCTCAAATACTAAGTCTAAGAGTAGCAATACCAAAATAGATAAATAAAATAGTTTATGTCCGAAAACTAAGGACATCATGCTATAACTGATAGAATCCAACACGAGTTATAAGGTTAGCTCACTCTGAAATCTAATATACCGACGACTGGCTAGAGTTGAGGGCGAGCTGAAGTCAATGGAACACTCGTTGCACTCCACAAAAGCAAAACAAAGAAAATTACAAGTAGGAGTCAGTACGAGTCATATGTCCTGAGTAGGTATCATCGACCGACTCCAAATAGAAATCAATATACATAATGTAATATCAGAAAATCAACTATAACATTTAACAGGTGGCAAGCAACAAGTACAAGTGACAACATCATAAAACAGGTACGTAATCATACAACAATATCAAGAACAAACATGAGGACTCAGGCCTCCACACCACACTTCTTTTGGGAAATGGGTTATTTGAGATTGAGTATATTAAATCACTTCAATATGTTTTCCTTTAATATTATCGTGCTGGAATGTGGCACCCGGTCCCATAATACCGTGTCGAAATGTGACACCTAATCCAATTACATCGTGTCGGAACGTGACACCCGATCCCATAATATCTGTATCGAAACGTGACACCCGATCCAATTATATCATGTCAGAACATAACACCCAATCCAATTATACCGTGTCAGAATGTGACACTCGATCTAATTATACCGTGTCTGTATGTGACACCCGATCCAATTATACCATGTCAGAACGTGACACCCGATCTAATTATATTTAATTCATCGTTCTTTATCATTACTTTCCACTTTACTAACAATATTTTATTAAGCCTTCTTTATTCAAGACATCACTTTGATAAGACTAGTTCAAGATTATGGATTTCCTGGCCTTGGGATTTTAGACCAATCACATCAATATATCAATCATGTAAACCACAATGATTAAATGCACAGAAAATTTCACAGTATTACTCAATGAATATCAATCATTATTAAAAGTCTCTCTAACACATAGCATAAACCATAATCTACCTCAATCGAAGAACTGAAATCAAGCAAGATAATTCACCACCGCTTTTCCTTTCTTCAATATCTACGAACGTTTCAAATCTATCAAATATATAATATTCATAAGCAAACGAGTTCATAGCCCCCATATTCCTATATATCTAGCCTAGACTCAAAACTCATCCAATTCTATGATTAATTTCCTAAATCTCAAACTTAGGATTAAATTCTAATTCCGCCAAATAACATAACCCTAATAATATTTATACAATACAATACACCTAATATCTTATTATCAAAACTTAAATTATAAAGTAACAACTAAAAATAAAATTTAAAACTAAAAGTAATTGGTGAACAGGAAGATATACGGAAAAAATCATTAGTTGATTATTATAATTTCAAGAATTAAATCATACATACATATACCTCTTGCATCAATGTGCTGCTCAAGTGCTTGTGTAGTAGCTTTTGTATCTTTTGAGGGTGTCAAGAGGTGTATGGTAGTTAGTGGACTAATGTTCCACATTTACCAAATTCTTTCTTCACCGACGGCTCCAAATCTAAACTACCAATCTAACCTACTAGTTAATTTAATTATCTAAAATTATCCTTTAACTAAATAGTAAAAATTATTGAATAATATAAAATATTCATTTAAAATTTATGAGATAAATTTTTTTATAACGTAAGATACTTTATTTCTCAAAAGACTTAACGCATCGTTACAGTACTAGTCATAACATGACATTAAAAATTTGACATTATGGAGGACAATCATGAAAAGATAATGGAGGTTTGGAGTTAATTATAACCACAATAGACATTATTTACATCATAAAGAGAAGTAGTGGACATTCATATTAATCATAATATTTATATATTTTTCTTTAACCTTGCCATAGATTTTAGTTTTGGGATCTTCACACAAATAGCACAATACATTTATGATTGCTTATTTATTCCATGTACATATATTATATACTGATTATACACATGTTATACATAACTATACATATATTATATATTCATCGATTATTTTTTATTTGATCAGTTGGGTGAACGACTATCAAAGTTGATTCTTCTTAGGAAAAATTATATTTCTTTTTAAATATTGATAAAACATTATCATCTAAGATAACATTCAATAGAAAGTATATACTTCTATTGAATGTTGCTCATATTTAGTCTACTTAAATTAAAGAAGAAATATAACTAGTTACCTCATTTGTAGGAAAAATACCATATTTAAAATATTTATCGTTTACTCATTTATAAGATTTATTAAATATTATTCATATTTAGTCTACTTAAATTAAAGAAGAAATATAACTAGTTACCTCATTCATAGGAAAAATACTATATCTAAAATATTTATCTTTTACTTATTTATAAGGTACATATTACAAATTTTGTAATTTAAATAGTTGTAGAATATGAAAATCTTACTTATTTGCTAATTTTTATAAAACTTTTCTTTTAATTTTTAACATCAAATTTGGGCTGACAATTTAAGCCCACTATCCATATATGACATAAAGATGTAAATTTTTTTAGAAAATCCATCTAATTACACAAATATTTCTATATATTTATCAATTCTCTCTATAATTCAAAATAATCATATATTATTTCACTAATTAATAATTTCATATCACCCTTCAAATCAGATACACATAAATACATGTAGTTTTGCTACCAAATACACTTTGAAATCTAGAAACATAGGGAGAGAGGCAGGCGAGAGAGGGAGAAAGCAAGCGAAAGAAGAGAGAAATGAGCGATATACGAGACCGGGAAGCGAGTGCAATAGGAGGCATATCCCATATACATGATGTGGATTGTATTAAATACATGTATTTGGGATACCCGATTCATTTCATATACATTCTGAAATATAGATACATAGAGGGGGGGGAGGGGGAGGAGGGATGGGGACAAGAGAGAGAGGGAAGACAGGGTGAGCTAGAAAAGAGGCGAGTGATAGATCTAGAGTATATAAGATATATGTGAATCCACTTGGATATAATGTATCTGAAATAAATTTATCGAATTTTGATCTCATGTATTGAAAATACACATATCTAAAAGCGCCAAATACATGTATTTGAAAATTGAAATTTGATATGAATAGTAATTTGAAAACTTATAAAAAAAATACATAACTAGATTCTAAACTAATGTAATTTGTGTTGTCTGCGCTAAAAAAATAATTGTAGAATGAGTTGGTATCATGGTATGCTTTTGCTTGCCACCAATTTGATTTGGGCTTACTACTTAAAGTGAAAGAAACATCAATTTGGTTTGGGCTTTATTTACTTCTCCTTCCATCCTATTTTATACTCGCTTTGTTTCAATTTATTTGTCATAATAAGATTTAACATAACTTTTTAGAAAAACTTAATTAGGAGTGTTCTTTAATTAATATACTCTTTATAAAGAATTAAACTTTTATCTATATATGTGTCTCTTAATTCTAGAGTAATTAATGCTAAGAGCAAAGTTGGAAAAAAATAATTAATTCTCTCTTGATTATCCAAATTGACAATTATTTTTAGTATACATGACAAATAAATTGAGACGGAGGGAGTATGAATTAGTTTTGACTTGGTACAGAGTTAAAAAAAAGAAGAAGTAAGACTTTTGAAATTTGTAGTCTAAAATAAATGATAGATATTTGTGTGGCTGTATATCATTTGATAAAAGAGATATTTCAAAGTTAAATTGTTACTAAATATAGAAATCTGTCATTCTTTTTTGGACTTACTAAAAAGAAAAGTGAGTCACATAAACTGGGACAAAGGAAGTAATTTTTAATTTTTTTACATTTTTATAAAATATGTGACTATTATTGATTGTTGATGAGTTAAACAAGTCTTGAGATGATTGAATCTGATTGTCCTACTAATGTTCATAGACGATTCACATTGAACCTCAAAAAAATCTTTAAAAAATTAAAATAAACTCAACTATTATTGATTTGATTTATTTTTATATTAAGGGATCGTTTAGTACAAAAATCAATAACGCAAGGATTAGTAATACAGGGATTAGTAATGCAGGGATTAGTAACACATGGATTAATAATGCAGGATTATTTTTTATCAAGTGTTTGGTTCATTGCTTCCCATCTAATCTTGTGTTTGGCTTAAAACTCTACAAAAAACTTCTTTCCAATTATACCCTTGAATTATTATGAAATTTTTTATTTCATGTAGTTAGATCAAAATATATTTTTTTGTGGCTTCTAACTAGTTAGAAGAACAATAATTTTATATTTGCTATTTTCTCACTTGAATTATTTGAGAATAAATAATTGTGATCTTAATAAAATTCATCACTAATAAAATGTCAATTTTTAATTTAATAAAGATAAACCATCTATTGTTAAAATCGAAAAGATAGTAAACAATTGTAAAACCAACAATCTATATTTACACATAAAAATTTGAAAGTTGTAATTTTAATATAGTGTTTATATCTTACAAGGTCACTCAAC
>JBCEWC010003225.1:0-31094 GCA_038996855.1 Solanum aculeatissimum
CCGGGATCTACCAAAATGCACCGAGATTTGAGAGAGTTGTATTGGTGGCATGGTATGAAGAAGGATATAGCCAAGTTTGTGTCGGAATGTCCTAATTGCCAACAAGTAAAAGTGGAACATCAAAGGCCCGGTGGTTTGACACAAGATATTGAAATTCCTACTTGGAAGTGGGAAGATGTGAACATGGACTTTGTGGTGGGGTTACCCCGTACTCGAAGACAAGTCAATTCTATATGGGTTGTGGTTGATAGAATGACTAAGTCAGCTCACTTCTTACCGGTTAAGACTACCAATCTTTGTTGAGATATACATGTTTAAGTTTTTTTTATTGCTTTATTTCACAATATTATATTCATCTCACATTTTTTTAGTACTTATTTTACAAGATCTTTAGTCCAAGACATGAAGAGTTTGCTGGGGTAGGGATTGGATTTGGAAGGAGTTAGGCTTGAAGATTTTTTTTCTTGTTATTTATGTCTTTTGCACTAGTTTGGTTTGTAATTATGTTGTAATAATAATAAGGAAAAATTACACAAATACACAACCTATTTTAACATAATTTCTTATAATCCCTACCATTTAAAATAATTACTAAAATCCCATATTTTTAGTTTCTCTCTCCTGCTATTTGATACATAGGCATGCCCATTATAATTATTGCATAACTGACGCCTAGTTTATAGGCATCAATTCAATCTTATCACAATTAATGCCAAGTTAACTTTGTATCATTAATTCAATTTCAATTCCAAAAAAGGAAAAAAAATTGAAGTTCCCCTTTTTCCTTCTCGACCTAATTATTCCAGTGAGGTCTCTTTATCCTCCCAAAATCTCCATAACCATGGAGTCTACCCCATCATTCCCACTTTCTATTTTCCAGACATTATCAAATAGTGGTAGCGTTCATCAATCTGTAGTAGTTCCACCAAGTGATGGTATTTCTTATGCCGAAGTTAGCAATAAGCATGTATGTGATTCTGGTGAAGTTTGATTCGAAGAAAACAAATAAAAAACAAGTAATGATCCTTTAATCGAGAAGAAAAAAAATAAGAAAGGTGTAGCTTCAAGTTTCAAATCTCCTATTGAGGAAGTATCACCAAAAAAAGGGAAAAACCCTAACAAAGGGTGAAGAAAACTTAATTGGTTTCAACCCACCCTTCATTGCCAAAGGTTACAATGTTGTTCGTTATTTTTGTAATTTTAGTTAAAAAAAATTGTATCAACACTGTGTTTTTATTTTTATACCGATGTCGTTGATACAATATGTTGTTTGTTTTGTATCAACATTGTATTGTGTTGTTTCTATCAACATTGTATTGTGGTCACAATTTATTCATATATTAGTACCTATTTAAAGGTTATTTGTATCAACAACATGTTGTGCTTTTGTATCAACACTGTTTTAATTTCATGATATAATCAGGAGTAGAGTGTTGTTTTGTTTATACCAACACTGTATTATTCGTATCAACTTTGTACTGTATCAACACTTTAGCATAATTGTATTGTATATATCAACACTGTATTGTGTTTTATGTATCAACACTGTATTGGATGATATCAAGTATTTTTGGAGTATAATTTGAATTTTTGAAAAGAATCAAGTATTGTATCAAGATTTGCTTCTGATTTTTAATTTTGATTCACAAACGAATCATTAGTTTTCCTTCTTTTTATTTTTTCTTCGTGAAACTGTTTTAGGAGAACAATTTTAATTTTTGGAATTTTGTGAAGCGAATCAATTAGAATCAAATGGAAAGAGTTTGAATGACATTTTAAGTGTGTGAATCATGGGATTGTGTTAATCGTTCTTTCATAAATTAAACTATTTAATACAATCAATCTATTTCCCATAAAAAACCTAACAAATTCCTTCAGAAAAAGGAGAGATAAATTTTGAACCATAAATTAAGCTAATTAATACCAATAAATCTATTTCTCTAAAAACTCATTGGGTTCCTTCAAAAAAAGATATTCAAATTTTGAATTCAATTTCATACGCTCAATATATAAATTTTCACGAATCAAGTTAAATATATGTATCAAATGATCTTTTATATTTTTGATCGTATCATTTGGCTGCTATCAAGTATTTTTGGAGTATAATTTGAATTTTTGAATTTGACAAAGAATCAAACTTGATACAAGAAAATTAGAAGTATAAAGTTGAACTTGATACAAGGAAATCTGAAAGTTTGTAACTTGATACAATAAAACTTGATTTAAAAAATTGATAAAAAAATCATACTTAATACAATAAAATTAGAAGTATAAAGTTGAACTTGATACAAGAAAATTCAAAAGTTTGCAACTTGATACAATGAAACTTGATACCACAAAAATTTGATATAATGAATCAAACTTGATACAAGGAAATTAGAAGTATAAAGTTGAATGTGATACAATAAAATTTGAAAGTTTGAAACTTGCAACTTGATATAGGAAATTGATACATGCAATTTGCAACTTCCTCAACTTGATCTAAAAGTTTGCAACTTGCACTTAATATAGGAAATTAGAAAGGAAATTGATATAGACAATTTGCAACTTCCTCAACTCGATATGAAAGTTTGCAACGTGCAACATGATACAGGAAATTAGAAAGCAAATTGATACAGATAATTTACAACTTGCAACGTTCTCAACTTGATTTGAAAGTTTGCAACTTGCAACTTGATACAGGAAATTAGAAAGGCAATTGATACAGATAATTTACAACTTGCAATGTCCTCAACTTGATCTAAAAGTTTGCAATTTGCAACTTAATACAGGAAATTAGAAAGAAAATTGATACAATTAATTTACAACTTGCAACGTCCTCGACTTGATCTGAAAGTTTGCAACTTGCAAAGTTTGAGGAACTACTTCACCTTGAGGAAGACCTACACTAAAAGATGGATTAGAATCTACATATAACACATAGAAACAACAAAATCAAAGAATTCAAGAGGCTAATATACAGAAAGTGTTATTAGATTCACAACACTTCTAATTGTAATTCACCGATATGTAAGTCCTAACTCTCTCTTTGAACTTCCATTTTCACTTTGGACGTCACCAATTTGTCCAGATGAGTCAAATTCTCATAAAAATTAGTTACCAGCTTACCATAGTCCTCAAGTTTTACATCACCAAACGTAGAAACCAGGAGTGCATGAACTATTTTCTTAGCTTTCTTTGCATCTTCCTGCTCATTAATGAAAGTTTCTGACTCAATTGATACTTTAGGCATCTCCTTGCTAGCATTCAGAACCAATGCCACCATAATCGCAAAATCTAGAATGTCTCAACATAATCACAATATTCAACTTGTATCAGCTACTATTTTTTATGCTTCTCCTCTTTGATGGTGTTCTTCTTTGATTTTGCCAATTGTTTGAAAAAAATTGAATTTGAAATTTTGAAACTGATTTGCAACAAATCAGTTACCTTACATTGGGAATATCCATGATTAATGATTGATTAGCATGAATCTTGAGAATTAAATAACTGATTGACATTTTAGTTTCCTTATAAAACTCAATTGTCAACTTTTCGCATGTATCAACAATGACTGCTTATGTATCACGAATGCATTTTTTTTAGGGATTTTTTGTAATATTGGAAACTGTAGGGACTAGGGGGAAGGAAAATAATGTGTTGCTTATTTATTTTATTTTACCACTATTTATTTGTGTTTACATTAGAAAATATGCTTATATGATTTAATTGTTTGATTATGATTTTTAAATTTGTCATAACTTTAGATTTGTAGATATTTGATTGAAAAAATGGTCTAATGTTAGTGGGCTAATGGTTTAATTTTTTAATCACATATGATTCATGAACTTTTATGTTTTTAAAATCACAATCTCGTTTATTTAACTATTCTTGTCTTTGGGGTTTTATAGTATTTTTTATATCAAAAATAAATAATAAATTGTCATGAATTAGTTATCATGCATATAGGATCAAACATGTGATTCATTTGTTTTAATTTTTGTCTCCACTTAGATATCGTGCTCATAAAACTTATAAAGTATTATTCTAGAAATCTTGTTTATAGACTTTAAATATAAGTTGTATTGTGATCATTGTCACGATCCGAAATCCGAATGTGATGACACTCTCCTATCCCACCAAGGCGAGTCAACCTAATACTCAAACAACTTAAAAATAACAACAGAAGCGAAAGATAAAAGTCTAATAATATATTTAAGCAGAAGAAAGCACATAACAACTATCCCAAGAACTGGTGTCACATGTACAAGCCTCTAAAGGTAGAATACTCAAAAGAAATACAAGTCATAAATATCTAGTCCTCAGATAGAACAAAACATGAGATGAGATCCTCAAAGGCTTGCTAAAGACATGAGCAACTACCTCAAAAGTAATCCAAAACCTCGATCCAAAAGAGAGAAGTCTAGCAAGTTGGACCGTCCTCACAACCTATAAAAATATAGCAAAGGGTGAGAACCAAACAACAGGATACTCAACAAAATTTAACTAACCTAAAGTAAAGAAATAAAGAACACAAGTAACTCCTAAAATCCCAACCACAATCCGCTGAACTACAAACCTGCACTCAGAAAAGTCCAGCACATTAGAATATAAAAATCACAGTAATATAGATATACTCGTCATCTGGAATGATATCTTGATACATAAGTACACAAGTAGATCCAACACTTACTCACAATCAGGGATAAGATAAGTACACAACGTACAATCATATCAATCAAATATAATATGAGATGAGGTAAATTCTATGAGATATGAATCATACAATGCGATGTCGAATAGTCATGTTGCATGGCTGTCCTAGAATACACATCCACTGATAAAATATAGTTGTCTGTCTCAGTCAGAACCCATAGGGGCTACACATGGATCGTGTATCTGTGATTATGGCCGACAATATCATCGGCTCATGTCACCGGGCCGAAATCATTTTCCTTCGGCCTTTCATCCCCTTTCTTTTTCTCTAGCCAGAACTATTTCCCTTTGGTTTTTCATCAACAATGGATCATCAAGCAACATATAATAATAGCAAATAATCATGTTCAAGAAGATGAAATATGCAAGATTTCCATATATATATATATATATAATGTATCTCAACATTAGAAATCGATAAATTCTCAAGTGTCTCAATATCACCACAGTGTCAATATATCAATCATATCACAATATAAGCACCATTTCACTATCCATATTGAATGATTCAGGCCCGCCCATTAATAAGGTTAAGACCGGTTCAGATTCAGGTAGGCCCGCGCATCAGGTTTTGAGCCGTCCGGACTCGGATCGGTCCATTAATCGGGTTTCCAGGTGATTGTGTTCGATTCGTTCCGCGAATCGAGATTCGACCATCTTGAGCTCGGGCTGGCCCATTAATAGGGTTAAGACCGGTTCAGACTCGGGTAGGCCTGCGTATCGGGTTTTGAGCCGTCTGAACTCGGCCCGACC
This sequence comes from Solanum aculeatissimum, assembly GCA_038996855.1. Lineage (NCBI taxonomy): Eukaryota > Viridiplantae > Streptophyta > Magnoliopsida > Solanales > Solanaceae > Solanum > Solanum aculeatissimum. The sequence goes on from JBCEWC010003225.1 coordinate 5,449, forward strand.
CATTAATTGGGTTTCCAAGTGATCGTGTTCGGTTCGGCCCGTGAATTGAGAATCAACCGTCTCGGGCTCGAGCTCGGGCCGACTCATTAATAGGGTTAAGACCGGTTCAAACTTGGGTAGGCCTACACTTCGGGGTTCGAGCCGTCCGGACTCGGCCCGGCCTATTAATCGGGTTTCCAGGTGATTATTTTTGGTTTGGCACGTGAATCGAGATTCAACCGTCTCGAGCTCGGGCCAGCCCATTAATAGGGTTAAGACTGGTTCGGACTCGAGTAGGCCCGCGCATCGGGTTTTTAGCCGTCCGGACTCGGCTCGGCCCAATAATCGGATTCCAGGTGATCATTTTCGGTTCAGCTCGCAAATAGAGATTCGACTGTCTCAGGCTCGGGCCGGACCATTAATAGAGTTAAGACCAGTTCACACTCGGGTAGGCCCGCGTATCGGGTTTCGAGCTGTCCAGACTCAGTCCGGCCTATTAATCGAGTTTCCAGGTGATCGTGTTTGGTTTGGCATGTGAATCGAGATTCGACCATCTCGAGCTCGGGCGACCCATTAATAGGGTTAAGACCGGTTCAGACTCGGGTAGGCCCGCGCATTGGGTTTCGAGTCATCTGGACTCGGCTCGGCCCATTAATATGGTTTCTAGGTGATCGTGTTTTGTTCGGCACGCGAATTGAGATTCGACCGTCTCGGGCTCGAGGCGGCCCATTAATAGGGTTAAGACCGGTTCAGACTCGGGTAGGCCCGCGCATCTGGTTTCGAGCCATCCGGACTCAGCCCGGTTCATTAATCAAGTTTCTAAGTGATCGTGTTCAGTTCAGTTCGCGAATCGAGATGATCAAGCCTACGATAATACAATTCTATCCCAAAAGTACTCAATTCCACACACATAGGAGCATACAAGGTTTATTCATACTTAACAAAAGGTTAAAAGTTCATTTGCCTCAAATAAAGTCCTAAATCTAGTCGAATTCGCCTCCTTTCCCCTCTTTCGGTACTCCAAATCACCACAATCTATTCAAATATTATATCACAATCACATAACTAATCTAATGACACTAAAATATCTCAATTCAAAGAAAAAGGGTAAAAACTCCTATGCCAAAAAATGATGCTGGAATCTGAAAATTAATTTATAAAAATGTGCTCCCTGTAATAAGGAACTCAACGGTGAAAATAATTCGAAAATGGAGTTAAGATGAGGGAGAAATCAACATTTCAAGTTTAGGAAATCCATATCTGAAAACCCCCCAATTTACACCAACAAAATCCTATAATTAGAAGTTAAAATTATCAATTAATCAATGTAAATCAATGAAATAGGTTAAAAATAGTTACCCAATCACTTTTCCTTGAAAATCCACGAAATCTCTCTTGAAAATGAAGTTTGAAGAGTTGAAAATGATAAAAAGGGCTTAAATTATGTATTTTAAAAGAGTTTACTATCCAGGCACACGGATTACTCCACCAATGCAGATAAGGGTACGCGAACGCGGATAAGGATCCATGAACGCAGATAAAGGTCTGCGAACATGGAGCCTTCACTCCTCCAATACTCTGCTAACGCGGAGACTTGATCTACGAACGCGGAGGTTTCTTCGACATATCTCCACGAACGCAGAGAGGGGTTCCGTGAATGCAGAGGCCACACAGGCCATACCTTTGCGAATGTGTCCCCACACCCACAAACGCGGAGTGTAAGGTGGGTGGCACCAGAAATAGCACAAACCAGCAACACTCAACCATCTAACAAGAAGAATTGGAGCCTCTAAAATTCGTTCAAAATCCCGTGAACACAAACCAAGCATAAAATCCTAACAAAAATAATAGTCCGGACTCAATGGAACCATCAAAATTCAAATTTGGAACCCCCGTGGACCCGAACCCGAGAAAGATCATTTAAACTAGTTTTAGACTCAAAAACTTCAAATATTCTCGGAAGCTCTAAAAATTACAATGAAGGCATTTCTAGCATTAACTTCATCATCTGAAATCATTGGAACTAACAAAATTTGATACAAGCTCTCGAACTCCGAATGTTGACCTAAGTCAAACTTATGATCCAAAATGAACTAAAAATGTAACTTCGGACCTACAATCTTTGTTTTAACTTCAAATTTAGTTCTGTAAGTTTTCCTAGACCAGATTCAGCATTCCAGAACTAATGGAATTGACAGAATCAAATTTCAACACTCAAAACTCGAAATCAACTCCAAACTTAAAATTTTCAACTTTAAGACTTTGAAATCTCTTTCTTTTGAAAAACTCTAACTTTTTACAAGATTTTCAAAATCTGATGTTTAGACTTATCAAAAAATGATTCAAGGAAACTTTCGAGAAGGGAAAAATGGTAATTTGATCAAATTTTCCAAAAATGACCTTTAGGGTCATTACATCATTCACCACTAATAACCATGTTCATCCTCGAACATAAAACAAAAGGGAGGAGCATCACTAGTAGTAGCCAAGAATCTGAGATACCTTTCACAAAGTCATTAATTGCTTCCAAGTAACCTCATTTATGAGAGCTATAACCTCAGAATGTGCCATCAAGAATAAGGTTTATGAGCCAACATGAAATTCTACTTTCTAAGAACAACTACCAATTTAGACACTAGCCAATGAACTAAACTTGAACCAACACCCTCATACCACAAGACACACGTCAAGGTGATCTTCCACCCTTGCATCCATAAGGTAACAACCAGGAAAGACAACCAGTGAATGATACTCTTGAGCTCATAAAATCTCAATCAACTCAGCCCGAATGCAAGAACAATAGCTAACTCAGATCCTCCGCAATAACATAAGATTACCAAAAGTACTTTACGGATCCCTAGTAAATACCTCCGATAATTTATTCACTATTGCAAAGCTCTATAAGTCAGAATTCTCCTTGTCCTATTCAAAATAATGCTCCTTCCAAAACCCATGAGAAATTAACCTTTTGTTATCTATTTTTGTTGACCCTACACTCAAGCCTCATACTCCATAATCCACAACTTTAGGTTATGACTCCCTCTTTGCCCTATGCGAAGCATTCCCATTTGACTCAAGCCAACTCCAAGCATCTCCTACACCAAAAATTGGTTCTACTCAAAGTTATTACCACTAGTCCCAAGTATAATGGTACTTTTTTTTTTGTGAGCCACAATCATACATTAGGAATCAAATTCATTGCAAATCAAGAAGTTCTTGATCATCCCATGAATTTTGTGTACCACACGCATATAACCTTCATTTACCACTAAGTATGTACATAACTCATCATGACAGTCTATGCGAATTTCCATTAATGAAGTGGTATCCACTTGATCCAAACCCATCAGTATCCTATACCATTTACAACCCTGACCACAACTCTAAGCATAATGTATATTCTCCTTCATTTTACTTATCTTACATTCATCACCAATGCTTCAAGGATGATTGAAAGATTAACACTTATTCGTGACTCCATCCCAAATGGTTAGACTTCTTAATGTCCGAGACTCACGTACTCGCTCTTATCCCATTTTCCTTCATTGACTTAGTCTTCACCAAACTACTCAAATGGAATGCCATTAAGCCCTTTCACCGTCGAAGATAACAGACTCTATCACCAAAACCATGCTCAAACCCTCTTTGAAATGCTCAGAACTATCATAATCCATCATCTCATCGCTTGACTAACATCACAATTGTAACCTTACCATGAAATCATGGATCCCTATTCATACTTTGCAACTAATTCCCTTTCTAATCATGATTGATACATACCTTGAAGACTGCTAGAGATTACATACCCTAGTTTACCATCAATATCTTTCTCATCTATCTTAATCAAGCCCATCGTTAGAAACCTAAGTCATACCAGCCAAATTTACCAACTTAAATAATTATCCACATGCATTTTTTTGCTAAAATTTCCATTTACATCCTTACAAGCGAACTTTTCAAAAGCTCATCGTTCCATATACCTACTATCTCAATATAAACACACTCCTCTTGGCTTACAATAATGTTGTCAGTCCCCATATAGACCTCTGGAACAAAATCCACACTTAAACATATTAATACTCATTTCAAGATTACCCACTATGACTTTCCTTATGACCGATTCCAAACCAGTCACCTATACTAACAATCAATTGTTTCTTCCCTAAATGTGACGGTAATGCCAACTCCACTACCTGAGTAAGTGCAACCATTGATGACTTCTCAGTACTAGTATTCATGCTCCAAGGTAAATGCCTCTTAGTATACTACTAGTCCCACATTTGAAGACTAACCAGATTCACCACTAGAATGTATCATACTCTCCAAAAATTCGTGCTAAAGTAACAAGACAAGATCGGTACACTTGATTCACCACTAAAAGGTCTCCTACTAGGGTCAAAATATGAACAAACACAAATATAGAATCACAAGGCTCTTCAAACCCAAAGGAGACATAAGCAAATACATACGACTAAGTAGATCTAGGGTCAAATAACACATATACAGGGCGATGGAAAACCAGAACAATACCTGTAATCACAGCATCAAAGGCCTCAACCTTATGCCTACCATGAAAAACATAACAATGGCCACCCCGATCACCACTCATAATAGCTGCTCCCCTACCTCCAGAACGGGTAGATATATCACCTGCTCTTCTATCACCCACATGTCTACCCTTATCAATTTGACCTCTACCACAACCCCTAGCCTGTGGGGCTGACCCTCTGATTGGTGGTGCAGGATCTCTGATCGGTGCTGCAGAGTATGTACGGTGGAGCCCAGAATGAGTCTGTCTAGGGCACTATCGAATCATATGGTCGGGAGATCCACACCCGAAGCAAGATCTAGGGGTGAACCATTACTAAGAAGGAGTAGGAGTGTTGTAATTTACCCGACCCATAGGCCTCAATTGAGAACTAGATAAACTCTGACCTGAATTGTAGGAATCACGGGGACTACATCCTCCCTCTAAAGCTGGCAAGGTTGTATGAACCCCGTGATGCTGAAATGAACCTTCCCCTCTAGTCATACCTTTACCCTGTGATGGAGTACCTGAATACTGTCTCAAAGTGCGGACCCTTTTGGGGCCTTCAATTTGCCTTTTTGGCGGCACCAACCATGGACTGAAAAGATGCTCTACCTTGAGATATCTGAAACACTGACTGTCTGATGGGATAAGTCAACCCCCTAACAAATCGGCGAACACTCTCTGTCTCCGTAGGAATGATGGCTATAACATGTCGAGCCAACTGGTAGAAATGAATCTCATACTCTGAAACTTTCATAAAATCCTGCCTCAAACTCTCAAACCTCAGACGACTCCCTTCCCTAGCACTCCAAGGAACGAATCTTTAGAAAACACTGGTGAATGTCTCCCAAGTTATCAGAGGAGAATTAACTGGAAAATATCCCAAATAAGTCCTCCACCAATTCCTGGTCGGCCCACAAAGCCAGAGGGTAATATATCATACACCACGGGTCTCGGCCAGTCCAACTGTCTCAAGTAGCTCTCTACAAATGACCAGGAAATCATGTGTATCCTCAGTCTCCCCACCTTATAACTGGGGTGTGTCCATCTTCCTAAACCCCTCATATCTACGCTGCTCATCATCGGTCAAGGCAACTGCTGGAGGAACCTCAACAATAGGTGTTGCTGGTGGCTACTCCACATGCACCTAGGCTTCAAGGTTCTACTATTGACTTAGAGGTTGAACCCCAACTCATTTATGAGAAGTATCTAGCGTATCAAATGGGCTAACTGCCTGCCCCAAAGTCTCAAGCACATCTAAAACTCTCAAAAGTATAAGCAGAAGTGTTCAGCAAACTCATGAGGAACCTGCTCTTGTCTATGCTCCCTAGCAGGCTTGGGGGAGATACCGCGATCATAATCCTTTGCCAGTACAAATCCTCAGCTCGACCTCTATCTCATCCTCTGGCACAACCCCTTCCTCTAGCTGGGGTCTCAATAGTAACATCAAGGGTTGCCTCCTTTGGCCTGTAGCAGCAGTACCTCTGGTCTTTGCTATCTGTCAAAAAGGCACATTAATACTCAACACTTAAACAAAAACCATACACGAATTTATTAGAATGAAGTAAAAGAGAATTTTCCTAACAATCTTCGTAGCCTCTTAAAGATAAGCAACAAACATCTCCGCACCAGTCCTTAAGAGTTTACTCGATTGACTTGTACACATGTGAGACCTATGAACCTGGAGCTCTAGTACCAAATTGTCATGACCTGAAATCTGAGTGTGATGGCACTCACCTATCCCACCAAGGCGAGTCAACCTAATACCCAAACAACTTAAAAATAACAACAGAAGCAGAAGATAAAAGTCTAATAATATAAATAGGCGGAAGAAAGCACAATACAACTATCTCAAGAATTGGTGTAACATGTACAAGCCTCTAAATGTAGAATACTCAAAAGAAATACAAGTCATAAATGTCTAATCCTCAAATAAAAAAAAACATAGGATGGGATCCTCAAAGGCCTACTGAAGACATGAGCACCTACCTCAAAAGTAATCCAGAAGCTCAATCCAAAAGAGAGAAGTCTAGCAAGATGGATCGGGCTCACAACCTACAAAAATGTAGCAAGGGGTGAGCACCAAATAACAAGGTACTCAGCAAAATGAAACTAACCTAAAGTAAAGAAATAAAGAACACAAGTAACTCCTTAAATCCCAACCACAATCCGCCGAACTACAAACCTGCACTCAAAAAAGTCCCAGCACAATAGAATATAGATATCATAGTAATATAGATATATTCATCATCTGGCATGATATCTCGATACATATTTACAAAAGTAGATCAAATACTTACTCAAAATTAGGGATAAGATAAGTACACAATGTACAACAGTATCAATCAAATATAATATAAGATAAGGTAAATACCATGAGTTATGTATCATGCAATGCAATGTCAAACAATCATGATGCATGTCTGTCCTAGAATACACAACCATTGATCAGATATGGTTGTTTGCCTCAGTCAAAACCCATGGGGGCTACACATGGACCGTGTATCTGTGATCATGGCCGGTAATGTCATCGACTCATGTCACCGGGTCGGAACCATTTCCATTCAGCTTTTCATCTCTTTTCTTTTTCTCTAGCCAAAATCATTTTTCTTCAGCTTTTCATCAACAATGGATCATCAAGCAATAAATAATAATGACAAATAATCATGTTCAAGGAGATGAAATATGCAAGATGTCCATATATATATATATAATATATCTCAATATTAGAAACAGATAAATACTCAATTGTCTTAATATCACCACAGTGTCAATATATCAACCATATCACAATATAAGTACCAACCCGCTATCCATATCGAATGATTCACAAGATTTCAAATACATAATTATTTGATAGTCAGTAAGCCACCATATGAACAATTCTTCCATTCAACATATCATGATCAAGCCTACAATAATACAATTCTATTCTAAAAGTACTCAATTCAACACACATAAGAGTATACAAGGTTCATTCATACTTAACAAAAGGTTAGAAGAAGTTCACTTGCCTCAAATAAAGTCCCAAATCCAGTCGAATTTGCCACTTTTCCACTTTTTAAATACTCCAAATCAGCACAATCTATTCAAGTATTATATCATAATCACATAACGAATCTAATGATACTAAAATCACTCAATTTGGGGAAAAGGGTAAAATGGTAAAAAGTTCCATACTGAAAAATGTGCTCCCCATAATAAGGAACTCAATGATGAAAATGATTTTGATAACAGAGTTAAGATGAGGGAGAAATCAACATTTCAAGTTTAGAAAGTTTATATCTGACAACCCACAATTTACACCAATAAAATCTCATAATTAGAAGTTAAAATCATCAATTAAGCAATGTAAATCAATGAAATAGGTTAGAAACTAGTTACTCAATGACTTTGCCTTAAAAATCCACAAAATCTCTCTTGAAAATGAAGCTTGAAGAGTTGAAAATGGTGAAAAGGACTTAACTTACGTATTATAAAAGAGTTCATTATCTAGGCACACGGAGTACTCTGCGAACGCGAATAAGGGTCCGCGAATGCGGATCCTTCACCCCCTAATCCTCTGTGAATGTGGGAACTCGATCCGCGAACGCAGAGGTTCCCTCGACATATCTCCGCAAATGCGAAGAGGGGTTCTGCGAATGCGGAGGCCGCATATGCCATACCTCTGCGAATGCAGCCCCAAACCTATGAATAGGGAGCGTAAGGTGGGTGGCACCAAAAACAACACAAACCAACAACACTCAACCATTTAACAATAAGAACTAGAACCTCAGAAATTCATTCAGAACTCCGTGAACACAAACAAAACATGAAATCCTACCAAAAATGATGATCCAAACTCAATAAAACTGTTAAAATTTAAATCCAGAACCCCCGTTGGCCCGAACTAGAGGAAGATCATTTAAACTAGTTTTGAACGTAAAACTCAAATATTCTTGGAAGCTCTAAAAATTTCAACGAAGGCATTTCTAGCGTTAGTTTTATCATCCAAAACCACTGGAACTGACGAAATTTGATACAAGCTTCTGAACTCTGAATATTGACCTAAGTCAAACTTATGATCCAAAATGAACTAAAAATGCAACTTTGGACCTAAAATCTCCGTTTTAACTGTGAATTTAGTTCTGCAAGTTCTCCTAGATCAGATTCAACGTTTCAAAACTAATGGAATCGATATAGTTAGATTCCGATACTCAAAACTCGAAATGATCTCCATACTCAAAATTTTCAACTCTAAGTCTTTGGAAACTCTTTCTTTTGTAAAACTTCATCTTTTCACAAGAGTTTCAAAATCCAACTTTAAGACATATCCAAAAATGATCCAAGGAAACTTTTGGGAAAAACAAAATGGTAATTTGATTGAAATTGCCAAAAATGACCTTTATGGTTAAAATCATGCTTATAAAGTATAAAAATTATGCCATATAGAGATTATGCCTATAGGATTGCACACATTTATTCTTTGGAAATTATTTCTACAAGTTTTTTTGCATATCAAGTTGCTAGAAATCATGTTTATAGGATATTACAAACATTTTGACATTTTAAATTATAAAGTTTAAATATTTTAAAAATGTTTATTTTACTGAGAAATCGTGTCTTAGCATTTTCTTGTTAACCGGTTTTATAATGTCACGTTTTTTAGAAATAATATTTATAGGATTTCATCAAATTTTTTAACATACCATAAATATCTTTAACAAATCATATGTTTGTTCTTTTTCTATAAAATATTTTAATGTTATTTTTAAAATCGTGCCTCGATAAATTTTTTCAGTTTGTATTTAAAGAAGCAATTAAAAACTTTTGGTTAAATTTTGTATGATTTTGCATGTTGTGATGCACAACTTAGTAAATTCAAGATTTTTTCGCACTACTTGTTTGTGTCTTTGAAGCATGCTAGATAATGAGATGAGAGTCATATTTGAGATTTATGTACTAATTGCTCGTCCGGTTTGTTTTGTATCGACATTGAGTCTTAGAAAATTCTAAATGCCTTTTTAGTCTAGAACCACCAAAACTAGAAAGTCCAATACCTCTTGGACATTAGGAGGGACAATAGGCACTTTAGAAAATGTTAGCATTTTTTCATTTTCTTTAGAACTCTTTTAGGTAATAATAAACCAAATTAGGAGGGGTGGGGGTATATAGGACCCTCAGAAAGGATGACTTTAACTCGAGCTTAATAGGACAAAACTTTGATTTTTGTCCTGTGGTTAAATAAGCCAAGGAAGCTAAAAATGACAAAATCTAATTTTGTCTTCTGGAAATAAAAGTTGATTAACTGACCCGAGTGGTAAATAAATCGCTTAGTCTTAGTGTTTTTCTTTATTTTTTATTTTAATTATTTGGGGTATATTAATTATTTGTTTGTTTCATTTATGTGTTTAATTTTATTTTCTTGAATTTTATCACTTACACTTTTTTTAAGATAATTTTCTTAAAATAAGAGACCTTTTTCGTTAATTCCCACATAAAATACTAGATACAATCGGAATCTGCATTTTCGGAGCTCGAAGGGTGCCTAACACCTTCTCTTCAAGGTAATTTGATCCCTTACCCGTTCTCTGGTGACTTAGATTAGTTTTAGGTTAGAATTGTGTCCTAATCACCTCAAATTATTAGGTGACGACTCTTCAACTTCAATCTTTTCAAATCCCATAAAAGAGTTTTCCATGACGTTGTAAAGATACTATTTTACGTTAAATGGGGCGCGACAGAATTACGACTCTACTAGAGATTCTAGGTTCTAACCAAAACGTATTTACGTGCTTTATGTGGATCTCTATTTCTATAAATATTTATCCTTTTTTCCTTAATTTGTATTTAACTGCCTTATTTGTTTAATATTATTGTTGCTTTATCTGTTTAATAATAACTATTATTTTTCTCTTTTCTTTCTCCTACTAACATTATTACTTTTCTTTCTATTGTTTTTCTCTTTTCCTTCTCCTACTAACATTATTACTTTTCTTTCTTTTCCCCCTTCCCCCACTAACATTACTCCTTTCTTCCCTTCTCCTTTTCCCATTAATATTGTAATTCCCTTCTCCCCTCACTACTAACATCCTCTTTTTCCTTTCTCTTCTCCATACTAACATAACTTCCCTTCTCCTTTTCCTATTTCTTTTTTATCCTCTTTATATTGTTGCTCCAGCTTTCAAATTCCTACCCCATTAATTTATTCTTATATGTTTATTATTTTTTATTATATACCAACTGCTACTATTTTTATAAACTGACATACCGTTATATCTTCCCCTACTTGGGATCCTTTTTTTTCTTTTTATCGTGATGTCGTGCCTTGGTACTTCTCACAACTCCTTTTCAAAACCTAAATTTTATAGAGTAAGCAGATACGTGGTGAATAGCGGATGGTATTATCACTGTGGGATCACATACTTCTCACATAGGAAACACCCTCACTCCGTGTCTAACCCACTCTTTAGAAACCTAAGATAGAGCTATATCCACCCTCAAAACTAGGTTATGCATGTAGAAATCTAGGTAGTTTGACCCATGTGGTCAATCTACAATACTAATAGCCACCCTGTTAAGGTTTAAAGGGTCCAATCACCCTCTAGATAAAATTGCATTCTATATGTCAATATGAATCACGATAACAAATTCAAGCCTAAAATATTGTTAAAATGGAGTTTAGAAAATTTACCTTTCTTTTTGTAGATTTTTTATCCACGTTGGATGAGAGCTTGAAGTTTAGGACTATTCCCTCTTGTTACCCTATTATCCCTGAGATTTCATATATACTGTTTATTATTCAAAATTGTAATAGTCATTATTAATGAAATAGTTTATTTATTATAATTATTATTATTTTATTTCCTAACTCTAAACTTTAATTAACAAATTAAGGTTTGAATTTATTATCGTGAATCACTTATTTGTTGTCTTAGGCGTACCTCTAGTTCAATAAGACTCCTTGCATTTAGGGAATTTAGTTTCAAAAATCAATATGTTTATCTTTGTGTTCTATATTATTATGTCACTAACCTGATCTTTTTTTCTTCTTTTTTCTTTCTATATATTTTCCCCTCCCTAAGATTGATTTGTGCATATCACTCTCAATTGGAAAAAGCTTTTCCGCTTTCATCTTGCTAGACTTTATAGATAATAATAATGGTATTAGTGACACGATTGGTATGACAACTCAGAAAGAGGGTTTAGATATTTTCAAAGAAGGGTATCCACCTGAACATAATGAGCTGATATCAAGGTTGGAACAAAAGATTATAGAGATGCAAGAGCAACAATCCCATGCTCACAATTTAAATGCATCACTTAGAGGAGCATATGTTACTATCAGACCCCAAACAACATTTACAATCCCTCATTTATTGTCCCATCCAGCATTATGTCCTGGAAGTAACTCAAATCCCACTCTTCCATAAAATAAGCAATACCTATATTACATGTATCTATCACAACACAAGCCTAATACATCCAACCTTACCTACTTAGCTCCACCAAATGCCTCATATTCTCAAGCCACTTCTCATGCCAATGATATACCACCAACGTCTATCATTAACATATCTTGTATTCCTATTTTAGAAAAACACAATTTTATTTATGTTAAGCCCTATCAAAAGGACATGCTGATACAAACTATGGTAGAGCGATTGGAGAATTTGAGTTGTCGAGTGCAATATGTTGAAGGAGATAAAGAGATAGAAGGGTTAAGTTTTGAAAACTTGTTTACACGTCCTGATGTCGAGTTAACTGAGGGATACAAACCTCCTAAATTTGAAATGTTCAACAGGATAGGAGATCCAAAGGCACATTTGAGAATGAACTATGATAAGTTAATTGGAGATAGAAAAAAATGAAAGACGTCAAATGAAATTATTTGTGAGAAGTCTCACTGGAGAGGCCTTATCATGGTATATTGCACAAGATTTAAAGAAGTGGTCAAAATGGACTGATATGACCTCTGATTTCATGAAAAAGTTTGAATTTAATAGTGAGGTTGCTCCTGATTGATTTTACATTCAAAATTTAAAGAGAGAGCCTACAAAATCATTTTGAGAAATTGCCATAAGATGGAGGTCTGAAGCTGTCAGGGTCCGACCTTCAATGGAGGAATCTCAAATGAAAGAATTCTTTATTTGCGCACAAAAGTCACAATATTATGAGAGAATGATGATCATAGAAGATTGCAAATATTTTGATATTATCATGTTGGGTGAGAATATTGAAGAAGGTATAAAAAAGGCACTGTAACAGATTTAGAGGCATTACAAGCTAGTAGTAAGGCATCGCAGTTTGGTAGGACTAATAAGGACAAATGTGAGAAAGAAGTGAATATTGTATTGACAACACATGATACAAATTTTTTTTTGTTTCATCAAGAACCTCCACCTCTACTCCAATGCCCAACACCCATATATCAAATCACTCAACCTGCAGTTAATGAATGAAAGATTTATAGAAAGCTGCCAAGGCATCAACGATCTCATCAATTTGCAAGCTCACTAGCCAATATGGAGAAAATTCTACCCAAGCAGTATACTCCTTTGGTTGAACCCATGACTCAATTATATGAAAGATTGAGGGTTTCTGGCTATATCTCTCCTGTTCTTGAAATAGTGATGAAAACAAATGAAAAATGGCTCGATCATAGTAAAATTTATGCTTATCATTCAGGAATGAAGGGACATATTACAGAAGAATATCAAAATTTGAAAGATCAAATTTAAACATTGATTGATACCAAGGTGGTACATGTGAAAGATTCTAATCACAATCATAATTGATGTCTAAGCATGACTCATACTTGATTGGCATCAATAAAGAGGAATTTGTGTTGTTTCTTCTTTTTAAATTTTCAAGTACTTGGATGATTACTTTAGGCTTTATCTATTTGTCTATTATGATATGTACTTGGGACAAGATGATATTTCTTTTGTGATTTCTTTGATGTAATATGAACTATGTTTGACCTAATTCCCGTTTAAGAGGGATATGTAGGCGCTCCTATGGGGCTCAGTCATATCATAATAAAATTTTTCTATCTCCCTTTTTGAGTATAACTGGGACAGATTTTTTGTGAGGATCTAAAAAATTCTATTGAGAAGCATTTCTACATACTCAAGCTTGACATGACAATGAACTGGGGTAGGATTTTTGAAGTAACTTAAAAAATTTCATCTTAATTTGCACAAAAGCACAAGAGTATTATGAATTATAACTGGGGTAAAAAACTTTGAGAGGTCCTAAAAAATTTCATCATAGGTTCCACCCGAAGACATCTAGATTGAGTTCAAGTTCAAGGACCACAAAACTGTGATGGGAAATGAAAGCAAAAGATGAGTTGAGACACGAATCAATCTCCCCCTTTTAAAAACTTACACTTTTCTTTGAGTGCAGTAATGAAAGGTATAAATCTATCTGAAGGTAAGCACTGCCCTTTGGAAGATAATTGGAAACTACCCGAGGCTAAGCACTGTCCTTTAGAAGTTAATTGGTTAAGACCTACCATTCAAGAAGTTACTCGAAGTTAAGCATTGCCCTTTGAAAGTTGATTGGTTAAGTTCTACCTTTTGAGAAGCTATCTGAAGGTAAGCACTGTCCTTTGGAAGTTGATTGGTTAAGCTCTACTTTTCAAGAAGTTATCCAAAGCTAAGCACTGTCCTTTAGAAGTTGATTGGTTAAGCTCTATCTTTCAAGAAATTATCTGAGGCTCAACATTGTCCTTTGAAAGTGGATTGGTTAAAGCTCTACCTTTAAAGAGATGGGCTAAGAATATCTCTCCTAAATAGATATGATTTTTTATATCACTCTTATTTTTATATTAGGTTTTTAAATCTTTATATTTATAAACTAACCATTTCCTTTAGTTGTATTAGAAACTGTAGGTATCGAATTCTTAAAAGAAAAAGATGATTCGAAATGATTCTTATTTCTTAAACATAATTCTTTTGCTTTGGCATAAGTCATTTTCGCACTTTGACTTGCCACATAATTTGTATTGCATTATTCCTTAATCTTTCAAGTTCAAGCTATTCTCACTTCTATTCAAATCTGATACCGTCAATTTTATCTTTAAGAATTTTATTTGTTCCTAAATTCAGAACTACACACGACCTGATTCTCGTATAACCAGAGATATGTAGGCGACTTGAAATCGAAGTCTCGTTCGTAATAATTTTACAACCCCATTTGTTTAATTTGGTCTCTCCAATAATATTTTATCTGTCGGACAAAATTAGCTACTTCATCAACTTTCTTTGCTCGACAATTCATAACTTCATTCTCGAGCAAAGAAGGGGCGCTGTTGACACCCAATTTTGGCTGACCTATAACCTCTTTTGGATTGTTATTTGATTAAATATGTATTTTAAAAATAAATAAGTTTATTTTCAATTTTATCCAAATAAATTGCGCATTCTTGATTTTTTGAAATTTGTTCGTTAATTATTTTGTCATTTAATTTTTTTTTTTTATTATTATTATTTACTTTTATTATTATAATAATTATTATCTTAGTGGTAATAATAGTAACAATAATATTTATTATTATTTACTTATTACGTATTTTTTAAATTATTATTAGTGTATTAATGTCATATTTTAAATACATTATATATTTTTTATTTTATTTTATCAATTTTAATTTAAAATAATAATTTTTATATGTTCAAATATTTTACACAATTATTTTAGAATATATTACGTACATATGCGTATTTTAATATAACATGTTACAAATTTTCTTTTCATAAAATTATTATTTAAAATATTATGTATATTATAATTATTAATTAGATGACAATTTATTCAATTTTACTCCATTTTGTTTTATTTGTAACCTTTTCTATCCAATTTATCTCAATTCTAGTCAATTCCTGTACAATTTCTTTCAATTTTAACTTAATTGAGTCAATTTGTGACTTAATTTTAAAATTCCCAAATTTGATTTCACTTTAATTAAATTGAGATACCCATTTTGATTCAAATCCAACCTACTCCATTCAAGATTCAATCCCAACCGTTCATTATCTTAATCCAACGTTTGGGATTGAATCATTTTCTCCTTTTCTATTTTTAGACCCAATACCCCCAATAACAAAATCTCAATTTTACTTTTCATTTTTGGCCCTCACCATCAGAACTAAACACCCCCATCTCCCTTCATTTTCCTCCATCTCCATAACCACCACCCTCTCTCCCTTTACCCCTTTCTCTGTCCAATTACCACCACAGGACAAACGATCCCAAACTCCTCCATCCACCTCCCTCCTTGCTGGAAATCAGCAACCTAGTGACTCCTTAATCCCACCAACAACCCTCTCCCTTAACCCACAACAAAACCCGACCAGTTCCATCGAAAACCAGACCCATCGACCCCAGACAACAACCACCAGTGCCCTCCATTGTCTCGCTGAAAAATGACCATGTCCAGAAGCAACTTTGGCCAGCAAACCCCAGCCACCAAAATGACCCTTTTACTGCTTGTTTTCCGACAAAGAACAACGATCAAAGACCCCTGCTAGAAAATCTCTCACACTGCGAAATTGCTTTGGCCAATGAATTTTGGTGAATTTCGATTAGTAGTGGTATGTGACATGTTGACAACTTCTAAATAAATTCAAGACTTCAAACTCGATTATTAAAATGGATAGGTTCGTTTGTGGTATAATCTTTTCATATTTTATTTTTATATTCCTCTCTTCAGATTCCTGATCTTTTACTGTTGCTCATTTAAATGTTTGGTGTGTTCATTTTTTATTTTTGTCTAAATTAGTCCTGGAATTTATTTGTATCACTGATAGTTTTGTACATTGTTAGAGTTGTTGATATTTGAATATTTTTGAATAATTGATTATTCGAGATTTAGTTTGTAACATCCCGAAAATGGAATGTTATGTGTATTTAGCCTGATTGTAATTGATTACTCAATTTCAAATTTTTTATTATGGTAAGATGTAATATTCTTTGATCAAATTTTCTTCAAGCTTGCAATATTCTGTGATCAATTTTTTTGATTGATACTTAATACATGGTAAGTCTAATTTGATATATTGTGATTCTTACAAGTGCCTATTATGGTAAATTTTATATTTTTACTCTATGTTTTCAAGTCTAATCTCTTATCACTTATTCTGTTTTTGGTGAGATTTTACTAGATCCTTGACTGTCAATTTATTATACTATTTCTTTATTTGTGGCAACCATAATTGGGGATAATTGATTTCATTACCTTTTTTTGATGGTTTCTCTCCATTTCTCTCCATTATATAGATCTGTATTGTTGACACAATTCGACAAACTATGAAAGAATTCCTCAATCCCTTTGTCTCTGAACTTATCAATATAAAAGTCCCTTCAAGCTTTCTTCTCTCTAACGAAAAAATAGCCGCAACCTTCTTACCTTGTCTTTGTACCCGCTATGACACAAGCACTGCTCGGAATCCTTGAGATTCTTGTGATCTTGACATGGTGGGGTATTAGGTTTTAAATATTGTTGTTCGGATTATTGTGGTATCATTGATTTCTGGATTTGCTTCTTAACTGTATTACAAGTTTGAGTTTTTTTATTGCTTTATTTCGCAATGCTATGTTCATCTCACGCTTTTTTTTCTAGTGCTTGTTTTAGCAGGATCTTTAGTCCAAGACATGAAGAGTTCGCCGGGGTGGGGATTGGATTTGGGCTTGAATTTTTTTTCTTGTTATTTATGTCTTATGTTTTAGTTTGGTTTGTAATTATATTGAAAAAAAAATAAAAAAATTGGGGACTAGGGTGAAGGAAAATAATGTGCTACTTTTTTATTTATTTTACCACTATTTATTTGTGTGTGCGCGTTAGAAAACTTGCCTATACGATTTAATTGTTTGATTATGATTTTTAAATTCATCATAACTTTAGAATTTTAGATATTTAATTGAAAAATGGTTTAATGTTAGTGGGCTAGTGGTTTAATTTTTTTTTATCACATATGATTCATGCACTTTTATGTTTTTGAAATCACAATCTCATTTATTTAACTATTCTTGTCATTGGAATTTTATAGTATTTTTCATATCGAAAATAAATAATAAATTTTCATGAATTAGATATCATGCCTATAAGATCAAACATGTGATTCATTTGTTCTAATTTTTGTCTCCACTTAGATATCATGCTCATAAGACTTATTAAGTATTATTCTAGAAATATTGTTTATAGACGTTAAATATAAGTTGTATTGTGATCATGCTTATAAAATTTAAAAGTTATGACACATAGAGATCATGCCTATAGGATTGCATATATTCATTATTTGAAAATTATTTCTATTATAAAGTTTAAATATTTTTAGAATGTTTATTTTACGTAGAAATTGTGTCTTAGGATTTTCTTCTTAAACAGTTTTATAATGTCACATTTTTTGGAAATAATGTTTATAGGATTTTATCAATTTTTTTGTAACATACCATAAATATCTTTAACAAATCATATGTTTGTTATTTTTCTATAAAATATGTTTAAGGTTATTTTTAAAATTGTGCCTCAATAAATGTTTTTTAATTTGCATTTAAAGAAGTAATTAAGAACCTTTGGTTAAATTTTGTATCATTTTGAATGTTGTGATGCACAACTTAGTGAATTCAAGTTTTTTCACACTACTTGTTTGTGTATTTAAAGCATGCTAGATAATGAGATGAGAGACATATTGGAGATTTATGTGCTAATTGTTCGTCCTGTTTGTTTATTGATGTTGACTCTATTAGGAAACCCTAAATTCCTTTTTAGTCTAGAACCACCAAAACTAGAAAGTCAAATGCCTCTTGAACATTTGTAGAAACGATAGGTACTTTAGAAAATGTTAGTATTTTTTCATTTTTTAGAGCATTTTAGGTAATTATAAATCAACTTAGGAGGGGTAGGGGTATATAGGACCCTCGGAAAGGATGACATTAACTCGATCTTAATAGGACAAAACTTTGATTTTGGTCCTTTCGCTTAAATAAGCCAAGCGAGCTAAAATGGTAAAATCTAATTTTGTCTTCTGGAAATAAAAGTTGAGTAATTGATCCGAGTGGTAAATAAATCTCTTAGTCTTAGTGGTTTTCTTTATTATTTATTTTAATTATTAGGGTTAGATTAATATTTATTTTTTCCATTTATCTGTTTAATTTTATTTTATTTTATCACTTAGATCCTTAGATTAGTTTTATGTTAGAATATTGTCCTACAACACCTCAAATCATTAGGTGGCAACTCTTCAACTTCCATCTATTCAAATCCTAAAAGAGAGTTTTCCATGACATTGTAAAGATCCTATTTTGCGAAAAATAGGGCGCAACAAAAATAACGTTAGTTTTATTTTTAAATCAATAGGTCGGTTAGGCAGTGGTACTTTGGTAATGGTCGACTTACTTTGCCGAATGTGCTCTTGACAGATTTTTATAAGGGGTAAAGTCGACCTTTCCTAATTTTCTAAGCCTATGCTACGTCGTTTAGGCCCCCAAATCCTCACTTTCCATCCTTATACATCCTGCACCCTCTCATTCCAACTGTTTCCAAAAATATCCTAAGTCCCCAAACACTCTCAAGTCTTTCAAGCTTTCAAGAGAAGAGTGCAAGCTAGGGTTTTAGTTTCTTAATGTCCAAATCATATTTGCTCCCATAAAATCACCAAGGTATGTCAATTTTGATTAGTGGGGACCTTCCCTCCACTTAGTTCAACCATTCCCTCTCCTTTATGTTTTCTGAAGTTATGGTAATATATGATGATTTTTTGAACTCTTTCATATGAAGATAATATGGAGATTTTTATGATGGTTTATCCTTATGCATTATTTTAAAATGAAATATCATATGAGACCTATGATTTATATGAGGGTTTTGATAATTCCCTAACCAAGTTATGGCTATGTTTTGGTGGATTCTTTGAATAATGATCAAATAAGTCTATTTTGCACATCTCATGGCATTTACTCATGATTTTCATGTTTTTAAGTTTATGTACGTGCATCCACCATGATTTGATTAAAGATGCATGCCAAGTTTTCCAAGTAATGAATGCCTTGTGGTAAGATATATATGTTATGCAAGTTGAGACTAATAAGAGGGATAACAAATATGCTATGAGATCATGAGCATGATATGAATTAGAAGAATTATGTACAACCCTATCTTTGATGCTATAAGCTATGTTTGATGAGCTACTCCATGTATGAAATTATGATGCTTTGAGACTATGCATGTTATGACTATGATTATGATTCAAGTATTTGTGAGATTATGACCTAGCACCGAGAGGACCTTGGTAGTCTCTCATTGTCCCTAAACTTTATTGTCACTATAGGTTTATGATATTGGTTCCCTAATTGGGCATGTAGCTACCGAAAAGGCAATGTCATAAGGTATGGATAGTTGTTGAACCTACTGAAAAAGGCTATGCCGTAAGGTAAGAATATCATGTGGAACCCACCGAAAAGGCTATGTCGTAAGTTGGTGACACTTTCTGAGAGGGTTATGCCCCATGAAGGGTGTGATGAGATTCTGGAAGAGGAGCAAGCTCAGTCCTAGATTTATTTTCCCTTTTGTGATTTTGAGAAGAGTTGGTGAGGTTGCCTATGAGCAGACACTACCACCAAAGATATCATATGTGCATCCTGTTTTCACATTTCTATGCTCCGCCTATATATTCTAGATGAGTTCTATGTGATCTCTTATGACTCAGTTGAGTTGGGTCCAGATTTATCATTTGAGAAGGAGCTGATAGCTATATTGGACAGACAGGTTCAGAGGTTGAGGTCCAAGGATATACCTTCAGTGAAGTTTTAGTGGAGTCACTGCCTAATTGATGAGGCTACTTGGGAGTTGGAGTCTAACATATGGGCCAGATATCCCTACCTTTTTTAGGCTTCAGGTTCTTCTTTTTCTCTTATGTTTGAGGACGAACAATATTTTTGGTGGTGAATGATGTAATGACCTGGTTGGTCATTTTTAGCTTATTTGAAGAAATTACTATTTTTCCCTTTTGTAAGTTGCTTTGGACCTATTTTAAGCTATTTGTACTGTTGAAATTGAAATCTTGGGTTTTAAAAGTGGAAAATATGTGTTTTGGCACTTTTGGAAGATTAAGTTATTGAAAAAGTGAGTTTTTGTATCTTTCTATGTTTCGAGTGTTGGATCGGGGATCTGTTTATTCCATTAACTCAGGGACGTTGAAACTAGTCTGAGAGAAGTTACAGAACTGAATTCAAAGTTAAAATGAGGTATTTAGGCCCAAAGTTGTGTTTTTAGTTGTTTTTGGAACCAAAGTTTGACTTTGGTCAACATTTGGAGTTTGATAGCTTGGATCAAAAGTTTGACAGTTTCAGTAGTTTCAGATGGTGAAACTAAAGTTAGAAATGGTCTCGTAATATTTTTCGGAGTTGACAAGGGCAGTTTTGGTATTTTGAGCTTTAAACTAGTTTATTTGAATTGCATTGGTAAATGTGGCAAGGAGGCCTCAATATCGATTTTTGATGATTTTGTTGCATTTGGATTGTTGTTTCTAGTAGGGGTACATGTTTGGTTTATGAAATTCTGATTCTGAATGAGTTTCGAGGGTCTGTTTTGAGTTTTGGTTATGGTTGTGTATTGTTGGTGTAAAGTTTTCTGGTGCAGTTCGGTCTCTTCTCCACGTTCGCGTAGGTTTGGGTTTTCTTAGCCCCGCGTTTGTGGGGGTTCGATCCACCTTTATGGAGGAATTTCCCCTCTTTATATGTATTCACAGATAGGTGTCCCCATTCGCGGAGTAGTCCCAACTGTGTGACTTTCGCATTTGAGGATTCCGACCCGCGTTCACGGAGGTATTTTTACATCTTTACAGTGATATATTTGAGAAACACCTTTTTTACTCTATTTTCAAACTTTTTAAGCTTTTTGGGCGATTTTTGAAGAAGGTTTTCAAAGAATTCTTTTGGGTAACTGTTGCTAACCTCTTTTTAATTAATTTTCATGATTTATATATCTTTTTTGTCTTGAATTTCATAATTTTGAATGTCCAAAATTGGGGATATTTAGTCTATGATTTTGGAACTTTAAATGGTGATTTCTCCTTCTGTTTGAACTTTATTTTAGTGAGATTTTCACCCACGAACACCATTTTTGTTTTGCGTAGAACTTGATTTTCAAGTTGATTTCAAGATTTGAGAACTTTAAATTTTAGCCCTAATTTTGACCATTTTGCCCTAAGCCTAATTCATGCCAATATATGTATCAAAATGCACCTCTTGATGTGTAGTATCAATTTTGATAGCGATTGATTGATTCGGGGATTGTTTGGAGGTTTGAGTTGATTAAAAGCTTGTTTGAGTGTGATTTCGACATTGAGGTAGGTTCGATTAACCTTTATAGGACTGGATATGAGTTATTGGACTTGTTCTTGTGCTACTTGTAAGATTTAGACTGATTCATGAGTAGACTGGTTATGCAAAAATTTTAATAAGTTGTGATCATATTGATAAATTGAGATGGAACCTTAAGAATTGAGATATTTTGAAAATTAATGTGATAATATGAGATTTGTGATACCTTTGAGAAGGTTAGGTGGTAAATTCCGGATATTTATGATACATTCGAGGTTTATGAGCATATATTTGGGACTTGCAAAGTAAATTCTTTTGTTATTGGAGTATTGATTAGAGAGTGATTATATGAGCCTCATTGAAGGCATTGTGACACTAGTTGATGCACTTGACATAGCCTTTTTGATGTTATGGCTATTGTATATGTTATTTATCTTGTATATTGTTCATACATACTTATATTATGGCATTGGTATGCACACTTCACACTATTATTATGACATTGGTATGCACATTTCGTACTTATATTGTGGCATTGGTATGCACACTTCATACTTATATTGTTGCTTTGGTATGCACACTTCATACTTATATTATGGCATTGGTATGCACACTTCATACTTATATTGTGGCATTGATATGCACATATCTTATATTGTATCGTACTACCTAAGGCCTGCGATGCCTCAAGACACTTCAGTTTATTGCCTGCGGTGCCTTGACTTATTTGAGTACACTGCCTTCCATGCTCCCAGGTTCTATCTGGTAATTTTCGCTCGATAATATGTAGATCGGCCTTACGATAGTCGTGATTCCACCTTATACATGGCTTGCGATGCAATTGCATTCATTCATCGCATATGCATTGCATCAGTGGCTGCATTTTCTATCCTTATATATTCTTATCTTGATATATACATATATATATTGTGCTCTAACCTTGTGATGCAGGTGGTAGAGACTCTTAGTTATTACATACTTATTTGATTTCTCTTACCCAGTATGTTGAACCTACTAGATACATTTTGGTGTAATCATCCCTACTTTGTTTTTGTCCTGTAGATCAAGCACAGGGACCCCACAAGGGTAGTTTATATCATTCTATCAGAGTTTTCCTCTATCTACTCCAGATCTTAGCGGTGAGGCTCAGACTTCGAGTTTTCATGGATATCTTGAGATTTTTTTTGTTGCGTTCTTTTTTTCAGACATTATCAGACAACTTTGTATTTTCATTTGAGACAGATGTATTTACTCTTTCGTACTACTTTAGATGCTCTTGTACTCATGACTTCAGGTTTTGGGATTTCTCATATTAAGTTGTGATTGGTTCTGTTTTACTTTATTCTCCTTAGTTGCGATTTGATTTTGGGTCGTGAAAAAGTCCACTTTGATAGGGCTGGCTGTCTTTTGAAGCACGAAAAGATGCTTGAGCAGGCTAACATAAGTGTCCCAACCTTTAGTGTAGGACCTACTATAGTTACCCTGATGTTTGGCCCTCTTGTCATTTCCCCTTGGGCCTCACAATGAATATGCTCCATGGTACGGGCATGGTAAACTACATCAAGAATGAATAACCTACTAAAACTAGATGCTTAGTCTGAATCCTCAATTGGAACCTCAAACCACACATAAAAAAACGTACTCTCTCCTCCTATGTGGGTAGAATCATGGTAGAATGACGTGAAAGCTAATTAAATATTCTCTCATACTCTGAGATTGTCATAGGGACCTAATCTAACCTCGTAAATTGATCCTAAAGTTGTTCCTTTATGCTATGAGGGATATATATGGCAAGGAAATCCTTTGAAAACACAGTATATGAAAGGGGAGGTGACCCAGTTGGTCTGGTCTATAAGTAGGAGCGCCACCACTTCTTCGCTAGCCCACAAAACTAATATGTTAGCTCCTCTAGACTCAATACGTCCTAAAGACTAAATCTGCTTTATAGATGTAGTAAAAAACTCCATAGCATCCTTGCTAATCGCTAATTAAAATATCAAAGGTGAAAAACTCTAAAATACCCCCAACATCTTCTACTCAGGTAATGTCATAACACCCTATGAGATAGCTGGCTGGGGTGTATCAGGTGCTAGGGGCGACTAGACCTCGGGAACTGGTGGCATGGGTTGATCTCATTATGATGGCATGTCGGGATTTGGGGCTTTTTATATACCCCCAAGATCTGTGAGTAATTGAGTAATGGTAGTTTGTAGGGCTAGAGTTATAACAGGTGCGACTAAGGGCTATACCAATCCAGGCCCATCCAACTGGGGAGGAATACAGGCATATTGATGCTTCTCAACAAGCTCTAGAGCTACATCTCTATCTAGGGCCGGTGCACAAAGTGATGCTTGATAGAAAATCTTCCTAGTGACATCTTATAGCCCCCCTTTGATGGTTTATGAACATCTCCACAGATGTTAGTTCTTGATCAGTGAGACAAATAAGCTTCGAGCTCTGATTCCAACTTGTCATGATCCGATTTCTTAAATCATGATGGCAACTATCTTAACTCACTAGTAGGTAAGCCAATCCTGTAGCCCAAAACTAAAAGTAATGGGTTTTAGGGTAGAAAGTAGAGAAGAACGAATATATTTAAGAACCTATACAATAAAAGAGTAAAAAGACTAAAGTATATACATACACAACAAACGAGATTTCTCTTGCAACCTAAAAGTCACATATACAGAGCTACTATAAAATACAAAGGAATATACAAGTCCAAAAAGTGGACCATAAACAAATATAACAATTGGCTAGTCTAAAAAATGCAAAAGATTGGCCAACCAAGCTGAAGGAGACAAAATTGATCCAAAAAGGCCTAGTGCTTACCCTCATCTCAAGAATAGACTATTGTAGGCTCGATAAATCAGTGCTAATAACTGGTACTCAAACCCGTATCATGAAAGTAGATGTAGATTATAGTATGAGTACAAAGACAATAGGTACCCAGTAATCCTAGGCTGACTTAGTAGGATAGACAAACACAATATGAAAATAAGGAATAACTAGTAATAAAGGACTAAGCAGTAATCTAATGGTGAAGCAAATAAGAAAGAATACATGGAAATAGAAGTAACTAAGCTAAGGAACACTACCACTAACTACACTTAACGAGACCCCTAAAAGCCCAAAAGATACAATGGAGTGAATTTTGAAGTGAAAACCTAAATGGACCCCATAAGCCTACCTAGTACACCGAAAATCTAAGACTATAGGAACTTGGAACAGAAAATTTTAAATCTCTAAGAGTTCGAAGAACCAACCCCTTATCCTGAAAACCTGGTGAAAGGGATTACTAAGGCCAGACTTTTAATATAGTGGCTCAGCAGGATTATCATCATGGTTGAGGTCGGACCTTTAGTCCAGATGCTCACAAAATGTTTCAATATGGTTGAGGCTAGACTTTTAATCGGGATATGCACCATAAGAAATAGGATAGACGAGGATGGGCCTTTAACTTGAATACTCTCTGAGGGGATCCCAATAATGGAAGGCAAAACTCAAATTCGAATACTCACAAAAGGTATAATTGCAAGTTCCAATGATTTCTACTCTAAGTTTTGCTAAGTCCAAAATTCTCGATGGGTGGTCGAGATTCATTTAGAACCCTATGTGTACAAATGAACTCTGCTACTGTCACGACCCGGAAAGGGGGCCTAGATGTGAAATGGCGAAAGAGGACCCGAAGACCCTCGATCAAGCCATCATAGCATCATTAAACACATCATCGGTTCGGAAGCACGGAAGCTAATCACATAGCACGTAAGTTCTAAGGACTTGGGGACTCAAACTATGGGGACAATTACGGGAATGGGATAAGCATGCT
>JBCEWC010003226.1:4706-31093 GCA_038996855.1 Solanum aculeatissimum
CCCCCCCCCCCCCTCCACACATTGCGTCTTTTGGCTTTTCTACGTGCAAGGTTGTAGTTTCAGATGTATGTGGTTGGGATGGTAAGAGTACCTTATTGTTGGGTACTCATCCCTTGCTTCTACACTTGTATAAGTATTGAGCCCAATACGTCTTGATCTCTTCATTTCCTATTTTAATCCAAGCTCTGAAACAGTGTGAGAGATAGTAGCTAGTTCTTTTCAGTGGGCTCTTCAGATTTTTGTTTAATTTATTTTTATTCTATTTAAAAATCAAACATGTAGAGACTTGAATAAATTTCTTTTGAATTCTGTTGTAGTATATGCTTATACATAAGACACTGGTCTTGAATCAATTTTTTAGATTTGAATCCTTCTTTTAATGCTTATCTTTTTATACTTAGACTAAACTTTCATTTTACTTTTCACTTATTTTGTTATATCCTATTTAGGCTTGCTTGTCTTGATGGCGATTAAAAGTGCCATCACACATCCGAATTTCAGATCGTTACAAGTTGGTATCAGAGCTTTATGTTCATAGGTTTCACATGTGTATGAGCCAAGTCTAATAGAGTCTCGAAGATTGGTACAGAGACATCCATTACTTATTTTCGAGAGGCTATGGTGACTTTTAGGAAAAATCCCTACTTCTTGATCTCTATAATTCGCTCTTGGTCTAATCTAATTTTATCTCTTTATTCATTCTCGCACTTATACTGAGGATTAATACTTGATTTCTTCGTGTGTGTATTTGAAATGTCATTGTGTGGATTGGTGTTAGATTGATCGTGAGAAATGAGTGAAAGACTTATGGAAGAGATGTGTTGACAAACTTAGACTATTTTATGATTCAAAGAGATTGAGTAAGGTTATAGTTCAATGATGCACTTGGCGGATATTTAAATGGTAAGGGTGAACATTGATTTGAGAAAATACATGAACATGTTATTTTCTATTATTAGTTATTCAACAAGGAAGAAAATTTGAATGGTTCAAGTGTTAAAAATACGACTATCATGACAGTATATGTGTTCACTTGGTTAGGATTGTGTTGTTTTTGTTATCGACCTGATTTGTAATAGGGTACATATTGCTTTGTTTGAGATAAAACTAATTTGGTACTATATGACAACTATTCTATGGAAGAAAAATGTGAACTATTTGAGTATGAACTTCTCGGTGGGTATAATATGTTCTAGTGGTGGAACTAATGGGCCTTCTGATGTGGTACTAGTAATATATGAGAACAGAGACATTGATTGTCAAGTGCGAATATTAACTACTAAGAAATTATCAGTTATTCTACCTACTCAGGTAATGGAGTTTGATGTCACAATCACATTTAAAAAATTAATTATTTGTTACTATGAATACTTGAATTTGGAATTGATCACAAGGAAAGTCATAATGGTAGATCTTGGTATGAATATGAATGTGTTTACGTGTGAATTTTATTTCAAAAATTTATTTGGGGATCAATGACTTCATTGTAAGCCAAAAAGAGTGAATTGCTATTGAGATACTGAGCTTATAAACTATAGAGGTTTTTCCGTAAGTTATCTTATATAAATGCAATATTGAATTATATTAAGAAAGTGCACGTAAAAAATTAATTAAGTCATTAAATTGATTAGGCAAAAAACAAAAATCTAGATTTTACCTTCTTCAAAGATTTGACTTCATCTAAAATTAAGAGGTATATTTCATCCTTTGTTATTCATTTTAGGCCTATTTTATTATGACTTCGATTAAGATTTTGATTTGGGATTTTAAAAGGTGTAAATGAAAAATAAAGAATTTTTTGACTTCATCCAAAATTAAGAGGTATATCTCATCCTTTGTTATTCATTATTTTAGGTCTATTTTATTATGACTTCGGTTAAGATTTTGATATGGAATTTTAAAAGGTGTAAATGAAAAATAAAGAATTGTATTTTTTTTTAATGAAAAGTTGAGATTGTGATCTTTTCAATAAGGCACAACAAGCACATATTCGTACCACCATTTATTGTCATTAAATAGAGGATTTTTTTTTTCATTTCTTACATTAAAATTTTTTTCTTCTTCTACATATATTTTTTAAGAAATAAAATAAAGTCTTTTTGTGATTTCATTGTTATAT
This sequence comes from Solanum aculeatissimum, assembly GCA_038996855.1. Taxonomy (NCBI): domain Eukaryota; kingdom Viridiplantae; phylum Streptophyta; class Magnoliopsida; order Solanales; family Solanaceae; genus Solanum; species Solanum aculeatissimum. The sequence goes on from JBCEWC010003226.1 coordinate 6,826, forward strand.
TTTGAATTCATTGAAATTACTGAAGTTTGAGATATTGTTGCTTCTTTAACTAGTATATTTATTTTATCCTCAAAAGAAATAATTCATGTGAGAGGTTAACTTTTTTAATGACACTCAGTAAATGCAATGATCTGGGATATTTATTTAATGTATTTAGCATTTTCTATTTTTCAAATTTTCTTTTTTCATGTGATATTTTTGGTCAACTAGATGGGAGAATATTTCATATTGTCAGGGTAGGCACAGGTTCTAGGCTTAAATAACTTTTTGTTAATTTGAAATTTTCTCTTTATTATAATATTGTTCATCACTAAGCACTTGTAAATTATAACAAATTTTACATCTAACCTTACTAAACTACTGGCAATATTCATATTCTTTGGGCATGTGTCGTTTAGTTTAGACCTCCAGCTAGCTAGTACAAGATTCACTCAACAATTTAAATGCTAATGGATAAAGGTAAGTAATTCAAGAATAATTTTGTAGCACTTTTTAATTAGTATTTTATTTAGTTATAAAGTTTGCAATAACTTATCTCGTGATTAATAATTAAGGATTAATTATATCTATTTTTTAGTGGAATAATAATAATTCTAAAATTACTTATTTTGACATTAAATAGTTAAAATGATTAAAAAAAAATGCACCCTCAAAATTTTTTTTATACATCAATTTTTACATTTATGGAGGATATTTTTGTAAACAAGTAACTTGTTCTTTAAAATCATGCAATACATATTATTTTTAATACAATAAATAAGGTATTCTCTAAAAAATAATATCAAAAAAAATAATTCAACATAACTAATTCTAATATAACTTGTCTTCAAACTAAAAGACCACTGAGATACTACGATCCAAAAATGAGTGTGATGATACTTGTCTGACCCATCAAGATAAGTAAGTCTAAACCTGCTCAATTTCATACATAAACTAAAGCGGAAGAAATAAAGCCTAAAGATAGGATAAACACTAGAAATATCAAGTCTATAAAATCATCCCAAGACTAGTATCACATATACAAGCCTCTAAATAGCAATACTCAAACAAAGTACAAGTCTAAAATGTCTAGTCCTCAAGTAGAACATAACAAAGTAAAGAATCCCCGAGGGTTTGCCTAAGAGACAAGCAACTACCTCTCAAGTAATCCCAAAGCTCGATCCGGACAATAGAAGAAATCTAACAAGATGGATCGGGTCACAACCTGCAAAGCATGTAGTACGGGGTGAGCATCAAATAACAAGTACTCAACAAGAAGATCTAAACACCAGTAAAGCATACAGAACAAAATACTCCTTCCACACCAACCATATACCGCCGAACTACACACCTGTACCTAGAAAAGTCTCAGCACAACAATAACAATATACACATACGAACTAAACATAAATTATTTTCAGCAGATGCTACAAATATAGATCAAATACACAATAATGTTTCAATATACAGCTCAATTATACAATAGATATCTTCAAGTAGTCCAGATACTCACCAGTTACAATAATACAAGCATAAACATCTCATAATCCAATCTCAATATATAATCAAAACAAGTCATAATCACAGGGTAAAATGATATGTTATGTAATGAAATGAAATATTGTAAATGCATTATCAAATATCATGATGCATATCTGTTCTATGATGCACATTCGCTGATATAATCAGTTCGAAACCCATGGGGGATCGGACATATCTGTCTATGTACCTGCCCCGGAGCGTAAGATTTGTCCCCAATATAATCAGTGATATATGTCACAACTTGTGTGGCTCATCCCCAATTTCTCATTTGTGTTTCATGCCATGGCTCGTATGACTCGTCCCCTATGTCTCATTTGTGTTATATTTCACGGCTCGTGTGACCCGTTTCCTATTTCTCATCAGTGGTACTCAATTACAAATGCACATCAAGAACATATATGTATGATGCAATAATGATAAGTGCATGCAAGAGTCCACTCTATAATAAATATATCACTTCAAGTCAAATATCACAATAATAAGGCGTAATGATGAGTTTGTTCCAAGCCTATATCCAAATTCTCTAACCCACAAGTGAAACTTAACAACGTAAAAATATTTTTAATGTCAACCATGATCAGTTATAAAAGGATCTACAATCCACACTTTCATGTCATAAGAGATTCTTAATGTCGGATCACAAGCCAACAAGTACCAATCTCAATATTTCACTTTTAAATCATAGATGAAATTTACAATTTGACCACATTCTCAAAATTCAACAAGTATAACACAATCAATAACAATCAAATAATCATTTTAAGCTACAAGCATAAGAAATATAGTGTTCAAGTAAACTTAACAAGGTTTAGTAATCCACTTGCCTCAAGCCTCAACAAGTAGCCAAATTAAACAATTACCATAACTTTTCCCCCTGAATTCACATCTAAAATGTCACAATCTAGTCAAATACAGATTCACAATCTCAATACGAAGCCAATGACTCTAAAATCAAGTAATTCGGGTGAAAAGGATAAAATGGTAAAAAACTGCATGCTGAAAAAAGTTCCTGGAATTTGAAAATTAATACATGAAAATGTTCCTCGAGTAATAAGGATTTCAACGTTAAAATCCATTTTTAAAATGGAGTTAAAATGACCCCATAATCTCAATTTTTCAATCAAAAGTCCATATCCGAAAAAACCCCAATTTCTACCATTAAAAGTCTCCAATTTCAAGTTAAAATCACAAATTAATTAATGAAAAATGAAGAAATAATAGAAATACATTACCCAATGATCTTGGCTTGAAAAAACTTGGAAGAAATCCTTTAAAACCGAGCTTGGAGTATTGAAAATAGTGAAACCCATCACTTTAAAATATTAAAATTGTTTCAGGTATTTTGTGCTCTGCAAACGCAGACAAGGATCTATGAACGCGAAGCCTAAGGTCACACAGACCTCCGCGAATGCAGAGTTAAAAAAAAAGAACCTCCACGAACACAGAGCTTAAAAGGAGTGGACCTCTGCGAATGCAGAGTGTAAATTTGGGCTGCACCAAATTGAAAAAACAACTATAACTCAAAACTCAGAATAGACCCCCAGAGTTCGTTCGGAACCCGATATACACAAACCAAACTTGTAACCCTACCAAAAATGATGTTTCGAACTCAATGGAACTATCAAAATTCGATTTCGAGGTCTCCTTGAATTAGAACCCGAAAAAACTCTTTAAAACTAGTTAGAAACTCAAATACCCAAAATAACTCTAGAAACTCGAAAAATAACAATGAGATCGTTTCTAACGTTAGTTTCACCATTCTGAACCACTGGAACTGTCAAAATTTTGATTAGAGCTTCCGAACTCCAAATGTTGACCAAAGTCAAACTAGGATCCGAATTCAATTGAAAATCACAACTTTGGGTCCAAAATCTTCGTTTTGACTCCAAGTTCAGTTCTGTAAGTTCTCCTACACCAGATTTTATATTCTGGAGTTGATGGAATCGACATAATTACATTTCGACATCTGAAACTCAAGATGACGTCAAAACTCAAAATTTCACCCTTTAAGTCTTCAAAAACTCTTTCTTTAGGAAAATTCTAACTTCTCACAAGATTTTCGAAATTCAACTTTTCAACTCATCCAAAAATAACTCAAAACAACTTTTAAAAAGAACAAAATAATAATTTAACTATAAATACCAAAAAATAACCTTTCAGGTTATTACATAAAAATATGAAAATAACATCAAGTAGTATTGGATTTTAAGCCTTTTAATATTATTTTAAAGTGCATAATTTTTAATTGTGAAATGCCGAATGTGCTGCACTTTTTTGCATTTGTTGCACAATATTTGTTTTGTCCTTTAATGTCATTATATGCCCTTATTACTCGTATGTGTGGTAGAATGTGATCATTAGTTGTTAATAATTTTTGTAACCTTTAATTCATTATTCGCTCTTTATTCTTTTTAATTGTCCGTTATAATTTATGTAATCTTTAGGTCATTTTTCTTAATTTAATTTACTACTTCATAATATTTCTATTCACTGCAAGTAAAAATTCTTTACCTATAAATAGTAATGTCTTCCTTTGTTTGTGAATAAGAAATGTACAAGAAAATATGAGCGAAAGAAAAGATGAGAAGTATTATATTGTGTTGTGAAGCTAGTGTAGTGAAAGATAAAGTTGAGACAAAAAAAATTATTCAAAGCTGTCAATTAATTCACTATACAAAAGAGAGTATATGTTGAATAAAGGTATTCTTTTTGTGGAGATTTAGACTCTTCAACTAATCCGGAGTTGTTTGAATCATACAACGTTGTTGAATTGTTGTATCCTGGATGGGATAATTCAAGAGATATACTACTGGATCGGTGTAGATTATGCAACGAAGGACTTGAATCTCCTTAAAGAAAGCGAGATAGTCGTGCCTCAACTTGAATATATTTTTTATTCATTTTTGTTATTTTATTTTCAATTGTAATTTATTGTACTTGTGGTATATTACACAAATAATTAGTTGACAATCACAAACAAAAATTTTATCAAGGAAATCTTAAATTAATGAAGCTACTTTGTATCAAAGCAACAGAACATAGATTACAAAGACAACTCATATTTGCCCTTTTATTAGAACACACAAGATCAGAAAACAAAAGAGGGTGCATCACAACATACACTGAAATAAAAGTGCAAGGACACAAAGTACTGGTTCAAAACAACACACACCCCAAAAAAAAAAAGGTTCAAAACAACACATAAACTTCAAATACAAAGATGCCAACCACAGCTTTTGTCTTAAGGAGTCTTAACTTTCACTTTTTGACATTGTCAACACCTCCAGAGAAACTTCCATTCTTGACATTGTCAATAGGTTCAGGGACCTTATTCTCCTTAGGAAGTGCAGGAAGTGGATTTGGGTTCACCCCATTCACAGTCACAGGTATAAGACCCTACAACAAATAAAATTGGATGATTTAAAGCATAAATGCATTTATGAGTTGTTTATAAATGTGCAACTAATAAGGATATAGTGTCTTTTTGCCTCTTGTGGTAGCATATTTTTCCAAATATAGAATAAGCACACGATACAATGAAATGTATGTATACATATAGAACAGGCACGTGGTAAAATGACTGAAAAGTACTTGATAAAATTATTGTTTATGTCATTTATAAGATTTTGATTGTTTGTAAGAATGATCATAAAATACATCAGAAAATCTGGGGGAAAAAATCTTTGTTTTATTATTTATAAATATAGAACAAGCACATGAAAGAATGGAATATTTATAGAATGACCATAAAGACAAAATAAATATTTACACTGAATATACTATATAACAGAATGAATAGATAAATACAGAACAAGTACTCAACAAAATTGAAGGTATTGCACAACACAAATAATTTAATAAAAGATAATATATATATATATATATATATATATATATATATTTTAAATGATTTCTACTCGAATTTTTTGTTCATTAAAATACGATTTTGAAACATAGGGTTTTCAATACCCACATTCTTATTAGCTTTCATACGCCTCCCTAAAGAATATTTTATATGGTTAAAACACAAATAAATTGTTCGATAATTGTACTTAGTCTGATGAAGTTCTTGAAAAATTAAAAGTGTTTTTTTTTCGAACAGTATTTACTTCAGAAAAATAAAGTATTTGGTCGAGCTTTTATTAGAAAATAAGTACTTCTAAGAGCAGCCGAAATTATTTTTCGAAAGCTAAAAAACTTTTTTAAAAAAATCAAATGCACTTTTAGAAAAATACACTTAAAAACACTTTGAAAAATTTGATCAAGAACTAACTGCTGCTCAAAAGTGTCTTTAAAATTTATTAGTCAAATAAAAATGATTTACTTTTTCAAAATAAGCCAATTTTTGAAGTTTGGACAAACAGATTAGTATCTTGAAATTAAGTCACACCGAACAATTTATTTTAAAAAGAAAAAAAAATTAGTTTTTTGTGCTGAAACTTCCCCGGCCCCTTTTGTTCCTGTATTAGTGATCTTTTTAATTTCCTTTTAAAAAAAAAAGGATTAATTAATGGGAAATCTTTGGAGTTAAACAATATATCTGAACTTTTATAGTTACAACAATAATGGGTTTACCCAATTAATCTCTTCTTACTATTTTTTAAGCTTGTTTTTCAGGGATCTTAACATTCTTAATCAGATCTAGGGTATTTTTTTAAGCCGTTTTGTATAGGCAAATCTAAGGTATCAGATACAGATTTTCGAAAACTCAATAACTTTTGTATAGATTTTAAAAAAAATTATCAAATATATATATGAACATTATTTGTTGGAAATCCAATAATTAGCAAAATTAGTTCTTGATCTAACACCAGAAATGAAATTTGCTTAAGCTTTATTTTACTTCTCAATGAAAGATCAATCCTTTTGGAAACAAAAAAAAAAAATTTGAAAACACATCAACTTTAAAACCTAGATCCGCCTCTTGCTTTTGTATAAAAATCAAAATTAACTTTCATTAATTATATGTAGGCTTTGTTCAGCAGTTGCACCCGTTTAAGAATCCCTAAATATTAGTAAACTCAAACAAAAGACACATAGTTAACACACATGAATGTTAGAAGGCAAAAATAATATAGATAGATGGACAAATATATACCTTGAGAAAAATTCTTGTAGCTTCCTCAGGAGTATGAGTATTGATTATGTGCAGAGCCGCGGCCTAAACCAAGCAAACAAGAATAAATCAAAACATAACTAAGAAGAGGCGTGCATATAGATATAGATATAGATATACCCTTAATTCATTGAGTTCTTTCTCAGACAAAGTCTTAGGCTCGTCAATGTAGTAGGGTGGTGATGGTGGTGGTGTTGGTTCAGGAGAAGTGAATGGTGATTGAGTTGGAGGGGAATCCATGAAGGAAGAAAGATAGATTATTTGAGAAAGAAGGCAAGAAGGTGGCTAGTGTGAGTAGAAATGGAGAAAGAGAGAGGGTTTATATGGAGGAGGTGAATAGAAGAGACAAATGGGAGGACGTGGCAAACTTTACAAAGGTGAATACGCTTGGCACCATGCATGCATTGCATTGCTAGCTTCAACAAAGATGCCAAAAATTTCCAGCCGTTTCTCATCTTCTTCTTCTTCTTTTTCACCTCCTATATCACAATTATCACACACACTCCCAACAACTTTTTGCCTTGATTTTTGTTTTTAACTTCTTTCTTTCTCTCTCTCCGTGGCTGAACAGCTTGCTTTTTTTGGACAAATATGGAAATGGAAAACTAGGTGCTTCTAAAACTTGGATTTATCTTAAATTAGGAGTTTAACTTGAGTTTATATGTTGAAGAGTTTTACCAAGGGGTGGGCGATGTCTTGGGTAACTCTCATCATGGAATTTTATAATTTATGTTTTTCAATTGAATTATGCATCAATTAATGTTAAATTAATGAATTCAAGGTTTTTTATGTAAATTGAATCTACGATTCATCATTATTTTACATAATTAAACATGATTTCATTCAAATTACATGATTTTAAGTTAATTACATGCATATGTGAACTCGTATTTTTAGCCTAGTTTTCACTACAAGTTATGATCATAAATTGATAAGACTCTCAAAAAAGTTTCATGCAAAGTATGAATTAAGCTTTATGATACTATTCAAGACAAGCATGAATGATTGTGAGTTTTCTCACTTAAGCTTGTATAACACCTTGAAAATTCCTAAGTTAAGATCTAAACTTTTTTTCTTATGTGTATGGGAGCATACCGAGTGATTCTAACCTTGAATATAGGCGTTAAAGTCTATTCTATAGTGGGATAATAGATTTGAGATGAATAAAGGTCACAAAAATTCTTTATCACAAAGTTGAGATGAAACATTTTGTAACGATTGAGTTTCAATGTGAAATTCTATGCAATTAGGTGATCCAATAACTCCAAAGTTATGAATGTATATTAAGGTACTTTCCTAAGTAATTGAAGTATGTCGGATGTGGTTTGAGGTCATAAGGGACACCCAAAGTCAAGACAAATTCAAAACATTTCAATCGGCTAAGTTTTGGTATGAGTTCATAGAAGGGTCAACTTCAAATAGTCATATCTCTCGGCATATAATGAGTTAGGTGACCGTAATATATATATCAAATTGAAGATCTTTGAATTATCGTTCTAACTCATCCAATTTTGCCTTAATTAGAGTTCAGAGTAAACAATTATGACTATTTTACTTAAGCCTGTCAAATCTGAAAATTTTGACGACTCGCCGAATAATTCGGCGATCCACCGATTTTGATCACTACAGTGTCCCGAGAAAGCTCAGAGCATTGTAAAAAGGATGAGCAAGGGTCCTCATTTGGTTACTTCTGAATGGTTCGGCGAGGGGGTCCCTAGATCGTTGTTGTGATCGTCTAAACTTATCAAAAAGTAATTTTTTTATTTTGATGATTATTTGACTTCCCCAAAAGGTTAATTTTGACCTTTTATCCTTAAATAACTTCTCAAAGTCCATCTTATAACCTAATGATATCATTATAGTATTGTGACTCCCAAGATCTCCAATTTTTCTTCTCTCAAAGAGCAAGAACTTCAAGAAACAAATTTCTCCAAATTTACAATATCTAAAGGCTCCAAGTTCAAGATTCTCTTCAAGAACCTTGGGTTTTGAATCAAGATTCTTGTTCAAACTTCAAGAACTTCATAGAAGAGTTTCTAAATTTCAAGCTATGAGGTTTCAAGCCAAGGGTTTCTTCATGAACTTTTTATTCTTCTAGGTATGTAAGGCTACTCATAGCGTTGGACTGAGTTCTTCCACGTGCCCCATGTGTTAATTCTCTGTAATTGAGTTCAAGTGGAGTTTTACCTTAATTCTTGAATTTAAAATGATTTAATTCCTCTTCCATTGAGTTAGATATATTTATGCACCGAGATTTTTAATTATTTTTATCTCTTATATTATTGGGGTTGTCGTTCGTGCATACTTTTTCATGAACCCTAGTTGAGTTGGTATCGTGGATTTTCTATACGTTATTTGAGGTTGAGATTGATGGTTTACATGCATTAAACAAAGTATTATTTTAAATCAGAATTTTGCATATTGAGAGTAAAAGTAATGATTTTCTATGCATCGATGAATGAGTAATTTAAACTAATATTATATATTTATTTTATTGTGTCCAAAGGATTGTATTTTGAGAAAAATATTTTGATGAGATGATACATGTTTGAATGACTTTTGATAAAATTGAGCAATGAGTTTAAATGATGTTTTGAAAAAATATTTTGATGATGATGTAAATAATTTTCAAATATACTAATTAAAGAAAGATGATGATGTTGATGATGGTTTGAGATTAGTTTGAGGTTTAAATTAAAGTCCAATGAGACTTGATGAGATGTTTGTGAGTAATCTACTTACTTGATATATATGAGCACATGTTTTGGGAATAGTATTGAACACCGATTTGGGTAAGAGTACAAATAACTCAAATTTTATAAACTATGCCACCAGTATATGATGAGAAGGGGTCATACCTCTAAAGTCCCTATAGAGGTTTTTATTGGATCCATTGATGGGATGTCATCTACCCTGGCAAGGTATTGGATGGATGTGGCAATGGTATCGCTTTGTTGTATCATCACTCATTCATATGTTGGTGATTGTCGGTTAAGAGAAACTCTCACTTACTAATTGGATGATTTGGCATGAGTTTCATATTATTGAGTTTATTTTCAAAACATAACTTTATTGTTAAACTTGCATGTTTTACTAAGTTGAGTTGAGTTGAGTTTCGTGAGTTGAGTATTTTTTATTATGTCCTTTTCTTTCCAGCTATTTTACATACTCGTACATTCTACATATTGACCTCTATTTATACCTACATCTTTTCATGATGCAGATACACGTATTAGAGATCATCAATAGGCGCTTCATTGAGAATCTTTTCGCATTCAGCTGATTAGTGAGTCCTCCCCTACATTCAGAGGATACTCCACTTATTTTTCTTGCTTTGAGTTTAGCATTTTCATTTTTGATTCAAGGTATCCATGAATCTATCATTAGAACCATCTAGTGCTTAGAGATAAAGGCTTTATAGACAATGATGAATTAGAGTTGATGTTTTCATTTTTAAGACTTACAATATTGAATTGATTTGGACTGTCGATGTCTTTTGCTATTAGATAGTGATTAAATAAATGTGATGAGGTCAAGTGATTCACTTAGGGACTAGCAATAGTCTCTGAGTGCCAGCCACGCAAAGGGTACCCTCCCGAGGCATGACAGCTTGACTATGTAATGATGAAATGCCTACACTTATATTGCATTCATCAAGATGAAATAAGCTACTAATACCATGATTAAGTTTATGAAACAGATTGGTAGTTAATTATTGTCTTTCTATATGTTAAGATTTTTTTATTTATGACAAGTATTCCATGAGATTTTTACCTAGCACCAAGTGAAATTTGAGGTATGAACTCCACCTAAGGGGTTCCTAATAGAAATCTTGTTCCATAACTATGTGTCATTGTAGGATTATGTCTATTTAAACTTGCTAGTGGATTCACATATAACTAATGTTAATGACACATGTTTTATGGGATAAAATTTACCTTGGCAAGTAGTCTTTCCTTTTCTTGGTATACGGAAAAACATCAAAATTCCATGTAATATATATAGCTCGCAAGGTCTTATTTTTTAATCATAATTGTTATTCCATACATGGTATGATGATTTATGACTCATGTATCTTATTGATTTCTATTGTGATTTTTATTATGTAGTGGACATACTCATGTTTGACTTATATTTTAAATGATTTATCTATTATGATATTTATCGATCAATCACATATCTTGTTTTTTATGATATATTGCATTACTTACATATTTAGTACATTCAAAGTACTAATGCGTACTTTCTTTTGCCTATATTGTATTATAATGTAGAATTCGACTAGCATCTTCATTCCTTACGTGGTTAGTGCTATCTCTAAGTTTTAAAGCAGTAAGTCTTCATGATCTGAATATATGCTTATGATTTTTCTCGTCTTGGTTATGATTTTTTTCCAGTTTATTTTAGACTCTAAATTAGTTAGAATATATCCTTGTAACTCATCTATGATAGAGGCATTTCAAACAAATGTGTAAAGAGTTTATGTGTCTTCTACTTCTTGTCGTTCATTGATGAGATTGTTAGATTCTTCCTTGTACTACTTCCACATTCTTATATCCTTTTATTTATTTTATATATGCTTGATATGCTAAAGAGTTTGGTTGGAGTCCTTCGGGGTTTTAATAATTGTTTCATGTCTAGGATCTAACTTGGATTGTGACAGCGTATTTTTTACAAAAGAGAGTTTTATATAAAGTAATAATAAAAAATTAACTAATAGCAAGTGACAAGTGATAAACTGCAAGTGTTTAAATCAATAGAAGGTGAATGTATTGTGATCCTATGAATTCATAACTTCGTACAACTTTATCGTAGTAACATTTTCTAGTGCATAGCATGCAAGATCAGTAAGCTATTTAGGCATCATCTAAGAGCTAGTTATGAATTTAGCTACTCATGGTCATATAGTAATGATCAATGACAAATAATGTAAACTTAATCATGCACTTACAAGTTGAATAAATAAAAATTTTAAATCTTTAATTGAGATCAAAACTCAAACGACAACGAACAATGTATAATCAATCTCCAAAAATTAAGAATAAAAGTAAAAAGTAAGAATTAATCGTTTGTTCCAAGCCAAAACAATAAAAATGTAGCAGAAGAAAATAAAATAAAGCCTAGAAAATATATTTATAGAAATCAAAATTCTAAGTCGGCTTGAAAAAACTATGCTTAAGCTTCACAACCAGATCTGCAAGTTTTGATTCCTTCTACAGCTTGTATACAACCTTTATGGACTTTAGTCTTGTAGTCTCAGAACTTTTTTCACGAATAAATTTTACAGTCAATGTATACTTCTATGGCTTCTGAATTCTCTTGTAAAAGTTAGGATCATTTTTTTATAGTCTCTTCAACCATGAACTCTGATCTACGACCCATATTCTCTTTCTTGAATCATCCTATTTACTCATGAAAATTAAATTACATCCACTTTGTAAATATAATTTCTTTCTTACTAATTTTTCTTTTGTAAGGTTCAGAAAGAACTTTGTACATGCCTTGTACACTGCTTTCGCAGGGCTGGAGCCTACGTTCGTGGAGGTTTAGCACATTTAACCTCCGTGTTTGCGGAGCATGTATTTGCAAAGCCTCTGTGTTTATGGAGCATGTGGAGGCCTCCGCGTTCGCGGACCCTTGTCCTCATTCGTGAACCCTTGTCCTCATTCGTGGAGTGTTAAAAATGCCTGAACAGTAAGCTTCTTTTAAGTGACAGATTTAACATATTTTCTCCATTTTCAAACTTCGTTTTAGAGAGGATTTTCAAAAAATTTTAAGGCAAATCTCTTGGGTAACTATTTTCTAACCTATTTCGTTAACTTTTATTGATTAAATTGTGTTTTTAACTTAGAATTTGGGGATTTTTTGGATACTGATTTCTAATGCTAATTTGATGATTTCTACCTCATTTTAACTTTATTTTTTAAAATAATTTTCACTGTTAAATTCCTTACTACTTGGAGAACATTTTCATGTATTAATTTTAAGATTTTGGTTACTTTTTTGGCATGAAATTTTTAACTATTTTTGTCTTTTTCACCTGAATTGATTGATTTTAGTGTCATTAGATTCGTTATGTGATTGTGATGCTATATTTGAATATATCATGGTGATTTGGATTATCGTGGAAGGGGAAAGGCCATTGATTTAGCTTGACTCATGACTTTTCTTAAGGCAAGTGGACTTCTAACCTTTTGTTAAGTATGATGGAACCTTGTATGTTTATATGTGTGTGGAATTGAGCGTCTTGGGGTAGAATCGCAATTGAGCGTCTTGGGGTAGAATCGCATACTCATAAGCTTTGATCATGAGATTTCAGATTGAGTACTTATTCATGTTGTGAAATCTTAACTTGCAAATTAATTATGGGATTATGATACATGTGATCATGTGGATTATTTGATATTAACACCGAGATGGTACTTGTGTTGAAATGTGAATGATATTGAGATCATGATGACATTGAAATTGTGATGCTATTGAGAACTTTATGATATTGAACCCTGATGAAACTGAGACTGTGTACATTTCATTCATTATTATTTATGCATTGATGTTTGTGATGGTTATGATCAAGAGATATAAAAGGTAACAATGGGTTGGTGGTCGAGCTCTCTATCAATCGATGATTAGCCGAGGTTTCTGTTGATGAGCTAAGGTAATAGGTCGGATGATGATGTTCGAGGTCTTTTAAACGGGTAAGAATTGGCCAAGGTCATTGCCAGCAATGTTTACGGATACATGGTCCATATGTGGCCCTCATGGGTTCTATTCTGACATAGATATGATTAGCAAATGTGTATCGTAAGACAGAGATGCATCACCATTATTTTACATTGCATCGTATTATTTATATCTCATGGCACTCACTCCATCTCATATCATTCCTTCTTGATATTATTATATGTGTTATTATTTACATTAGATATCTATTGTCTGATTTGACTTGAGTATCAGTTGGATATTTTAAGATATGATGTCATGTGATGAGTATATCTATATTCTTGTGATGTATATATTGTATTGTGTTGGGACTTTTTTGAGTGCAGATTTGTAGTTCGGCAGTATGTGGTTGGATATTAAGGAGTGCTTACGTTCTTCATTGTTTTACCTTAGGTTAGTTTTCATTTGTTGAGTATTATGTTGTTTGGTGGTCACCCCTTGCTACATTTTTATAGGTTGTGAGTCGGTCCTTCGTGCTAGCATTCTTTATTATTGGATCACTTGTGAGGTAGCTGTTTATATCTTCAGTAGGCCTTTGAAGATTCCATTTATATTTTGTTCTAATTGAGAACTATACATTGAGACTTGTATTTCATTTGAGTATTGTATATTTAAAGGCTTGTTCATGTGACACCAGTTCTGGGATGGTTGTAACTTTTGATTTCCAGTATCTATCTATCATATTAGACTGTTTATCTTCCGTTTTTATTATTATGTTGATTTATTTAGATTTTGGGCTAACTCACCTTGGTCGATTAGGTGAGTGTCATCACATCCAGATTTTGGGTCGTGATAAATTGTAAGTTTTATCATTCGAGTTGATAACTGAAACAATAAAGTGCCTGTATAGATTTAAGAAACTGAATTCGGACAAGTAGAACTCCTAAAATTAATCTTGACGCAAATTATAAACTATTGAACATCAGGAATTGAGAATGTATATTAAAAAGGGTGTTTGGGACTCAAATTATGAAGTTCTATCTCTGTGTAACTCATCATAGCAGGGCAGTTGCGGATTTTACGTCAAAAAAACTCAGAAATTCATTCTTATTTTTATCATTTTGTTCTTGAGAGATCAAAAATGACCTAGAATTATTTTTCTTCAGTTAATTACTAGTTTCGTCATTAAAGATAAGTTAATCATTTTTCTAACTTGTAATTTTATTTATAAACCTTGGATTCTAGAGAAAATTATCATCGTGAAAGATTTAGACCTTCAATTAATGGTGGGTAAAAAACTCTAATTAGGAGAGATAAGAAAGTGGCCAAGGGTTAGGATTTTGATACAATTCGGATAAATTAGAGCATTATTATTGATTATATGTTTTTCTTGATTGTTTATAAATCAAAAATGATGCAGGACTTTGAAAAAGGAGAAAGTTCTAATTCTATAGAGTTTAAGGTTTGAATGCAAGGCAGGTGATGATTTAATATTCCTATTTGTGTGATATATGCTCGTTACCTACTTCTTGCATGTATGTGGAAAAAAAAGAATGATTTTAAGCTAATTGGTAATTTCTCATGATCAAATTGCATACGATCAATTTATTTATTTGAATTTGGCAAGTTGTGATTGTGATTATAATTGTGGTTGTGGTTGTGGATCGGGTATCATGTTTGAACACATAACTTGTTTTGGTGTGGATCCTTTGAGAGGACTAATATTGAATTTGTATTAAGATTTTTAATTATGGACTTGATTTATTTAGCATGAATTGTGAACTTATTAGTTTTTAGTGTATGTAGGATTTACTATGTTATAATTGCTAGTAATATATCTTGCTTATTAAAATAGCAATAGAATTCTACCAGTAAATTGTTGTTATGTTTAATGATACTGCACTTGCTCCTTTTATGTTGAGTATAGAGCATTTTCAAGCGGCTACTAAAAGACCTCAGCTAGGTGACTATTGATTCAAGAGTTCAAGGATGAGCCAACATCTATCGGATTACTATGGATTCTTTCACTATCTTAGGCCAGTTATTTTCGAACTCAGACTCTATTTATTGATTGTTTTAGTTTTTTACTATTGCATCCCCTTATGTTAGATATTTAGTTAAAGTTTTGGTATAATGACTTTCAATTTCTTGATAGCATTTTACATTGTTAAATTTTCTGTTTGAGTTTAAGACAACTCAACTTCCTTTGATTATTTAACTAGTTGTCTTAACTTTAAATGTTTGAATTGTGCTAATTTAGTGAGTTGGGTTAGAGGATTAGTTCTCCTACCGAAGGATTAGTATGGATGTTGCTTACGGTTTGTCTGAGATCGTGACATTCCACAACTGCTAAAATAATACCTTATATTTAAAAAATTATGTTAAAATATAGAGAATGTCCAACTTTAAGATAATTAATTATTTTCTTTGAATGCAAAGTTAATATTCAACGGTATTAATGCCTCTTTGATAGTTTTTTTATCCCTATTAGAAGTGGCATGATTTCAGCTTCATATTTGTAGAGGAAAAGGTGGTAAATAAAATGAAAGAATTAAATAATTTATATTTATAGTTGATGAATTATTTTAAAGAGAAAAGAAAGAGAAATTAAAAATACTAAAACTGGTAGCCTCCGAGAAGCATGGCCAAACAGGCTATTAGAAGAAAGCTAATCAATGTATATCTTAAATAACATTTAAACCATTAATACGATTAAGAAGCTTTCTTTTTTGATAAAAGATATTGCCAAAAAAAAATATTTCAAATCATTTTAAAAATAGGAATAACCATTAATCATTGTTTATTCTTCCACCAACTATTGATATTGACACATCTAAAATTAGAATTTTAGGATCACAATGATTCAATACGAATAAATTGTACTTTTTGATCTTATGGAAGAGAGATATTAAAAGTTGAGAATGATTTGAGTGTGTAGGAAAAAGTTTATACGCTTATTCAGCAACAATTATTAATCAATCATCATTTGTCAGAAAACGAACCAATCTATCAAAACTTAATTTTTTTTCTTTTTAAATGTTTATTGATCTAATCATGCATACTTATTTTCCTTTGAGTCCATACAAATAAATTCGCAGTAATTGATCACATTCTAAAAATTATTTGTATGGATATTATTGTCGGTCCTGATATATTTATTGTCGGTACTGCTTATCAACTCATTGAAGTCACCTCCTATGAGTCACTATTCATTAAAATTATTTATCACTTACATCACTAAATAAATTATTAATCTGTTCACACGTACACACATGTTAAAGAATTTTTCGTCTTGTCCATGTAGTCATAACTTGTAGGGGGTACTAGGCGTCTGTGTATCAAATCAATATGGTACTAAATGTATACCTCGCACAGACATGGTACTTGATCTAACACGTACACAACTATTCATTCATAATGTCACATCATACTCGAATCACTAATCATCAGAATACTGAATATATCAATTTCATATCAATGTACCTCGATATGGTCACTATTTCAATTATCTCTCAAGACCACTAGATAAACACAAAATAAATCATGTATCATGTGTTCACAATTATAACCATCAGTCATAATAAATAGTTTAATAGTTCACATGTATATTCATACAAGCATTATTAACTCAATAATAACAAATAAAAACTATGTCTGAACTCAATCAACAGGTTATACAACTCATACATATAAGAGACTGACCAAAGTATAATTTCAAGTAAATTATAACCTACCTCAATCAAAGAACTTGAATCACACAAGTAAATGTGTAGGAGTTTTTTTAAAAAACTTCAGAATGCTCAAAGTTTATGTAGCACCTCCTAAATCTTTCTACTTGGTATAAACTTGGAAGTTATAGTAAAATTGTAAAAAATACTGGATATTTTTCACAGACAGTAACCACGAAGGATCACCTACGGCCCATGAAAATTCTACGGCCTATAGAAAAGGTTCATAGTTACCTCTTTGACTTAGAAAATTTTCTAAGTTTGAGGCCCATGTACGTCTCATTTGATGGGTCATACTTTATTTATGGCTCGTAGATTGATCCCTAGAATTTCAAGCACAAAAATAATTTTAAGTGTTGGAAAAATTCACGAAGGGGTCTATGATTCATACTTTGTCTTATAACCCATAGTACTTGTCCGTAGATTGAAAATCTTTAAAAAATTTCTAAGTATTGAAGGAGTTTATAGGTTGATTCTATGACTCGTGGTACCTTCTATGACCTGAAACTCGACTTTGTACTTTTCACGCTCAATTTCTAGCAACCTTATTTTGGGTGCCCTCCATCTACGAGAGGCTACTCATGACTTATGAAATGAACCACGATCCATAAATGGGATTTCGTAGTTTACTCGATAGTTTTGAAGAGGGATAATATTTTCCTTTCCTACTTTTTTTTAATTAAATTCACAATATTTAGGGAGTTAATTAGGGTCCTTTAACATAACCTAAAGCGTACTATTTTTCATGCTACACTTAGAAAACTTGATAGCACAAAGAAAGGGAGAAAAAATTAGGGTTTTAATCACGTGACTGTGGATTATTTGAGCTTTATTCGTTCTTTGAATCCTATGTATGTAAGGCTACCTAAAGCATTGGATTGAGTCTATCCACACACTCTTCTTCTTTCCTGAGTCAAAATTAAGATCTAAGAGTCGAATAAGAGTCTTATAGCTTAAATTCTTAAATCGTCTATATTACTATCGAGTTTCTCATTTAGCATCCATATATTGATAGTATCCATGATGATTGAGCATATTTTACTATTTTTTTTATATTTATATCATGAACTTCAGTCAATGTAAATGCATGCATTAATTATCATTTGCAAAAATCAAAGTTCGAACGATTCCAAAATATCAAAAAAAGGGTTGGATGACTGTCGAAGGGAAAAATGCAAGGTGAAAGGTTGTAGTGCTGACATGTGGTACAGTCAGAATATTCCATGTGTCAGGCATGTTGCCTATATATATAGGGTGTTGTTGACTTGTTATACATACATATATATATATATATATATGCAACTTTGCGCCGCGATTTTGAGATCATTTTTCATCTGATTTGAGTGATTCAATAGGCTATATGACTCAGATTTTTTAAAGGAACATCGTGGAAGTGTCGGATTCTAATTTTTTTTGCGTATTTTGAGGTAAAAAGCATTGCTTTTTCATTAATTATATATCAAAAATGAGTGAAAACTGTACTTTGTGATATCTCGATCATTTCTCAATAGAATTAAATGAAATTTATGTCTAACTTGTTCTATTTTTCAAGAAAAACATTGTGGTATACTTGGATCTTGTTAATTTGGTTGTATTTTTATAAAATTTTACCAAGAAATTATATAAGAATATTTTTTAATAAGAAATGCAACTTCATTTTTTAGTCGTTTCTCTATTTTTTGGGATCTATTTTGGGCTCAATTTCTGGCTATAGACTTAAGGTGATATAGGAATTATTTTACGAGGGTTGATTTGACATTTCAGGCATAGACTCCATTTTTTTCCATTTTCGGGGCGATCTATGATGAGATACTATTTATGTAGGTTAGTCCTAGGGACTGGTACCCTATATAGAG
Source organism: Solanum aculeatissimum (assembly GCA_038996855.1). Classification (NCBI taxonomy): domain Eukaryota; kingdom Viridiplantae; phylum Streptophyta; class Magnoliopsida; order Solanales; family Solanaceae; genus Solanum; species Solanum aculeatissimum. The sequence continues at coordinate 25,710 of JBCEWC010003226.1, forward strand.
AGGGGCACATTATCAGTAGGTCGGCATATGGTTGCCTTAGGTGGAGTCCTTTGTAGCAGTTGGACTGTGATGTGATTCTTGGTAACTGACATTCTTCTTATATCTATCCTCTTGGGTCTTAGCTTAGGGTACACTGACGTTGCCCTATGAGTTGTTTTACACGGAGAAGGGTCTGGTAAGAGTCGAATATGGACTAATGTCATGGTATAGGTATGTATTTTGACTTGACTCTTATTTTTATGAGTGTGTAGCCTGAAACTATTGCGATATGTTGGCTGGGAGACTGCTTGTTGATTATATGTCATACAGTGGCCAGATTCTGATATAGATATGACTCTATTGGACTTGATCGTTCAAATACTCATGATAGGATTGTAGTTGCCCATACTTTACTTCAAATTCTTGTGGTTGGCTGGGTGGTGTCATACTTGGCCTTGTTGGGCATGACTCTCCATTGATCTATGACATATACACTCTAGTATATTATTGTTGGTCATTGTGCATTGGTTCTTCTTCTCATTACCTGAGGCTGGGATTATTTGTTATGATCTGAGGGAGGTGATGGTTATGCTCGGTTGGGTTGTATGATTCTCGTTTTGAGGGACGGTGTTGACTTTAGAGATCCGTATTTGGACAGATTGGTTGAGTGAGTGACTGTTTTGATACATTGAGTCCTAGATGACACTCCTCGTAGTCTGACTCTTAGTGGCCACATCCGAGTGTACGAGTCTTGGGTAACGCTCTTTGTGTTCCGAGTCTTGTTGGTCACATTTGAGAGTTTGAATCTCGAGGGTCGATTCTAAGGTTTGAGCACATGGTGAGATTTAAGTCTGGAACCCCGTTGACTACATTTTGAGGGCTAGGCCCCGTTGATTGATATTTTGGGTCTAGGACCTCGCTAACTATATTTTGGGGGCTAGTCTCCAATGATTGCTATTTTAAGTTTGGGACCCTGTCGGTTATGTTAGGGGAATTCTTTCACTCATGGGGGATTTATCCCACCGTTATATATGTACGTACTTGGATCGAGTGTCACATGCCGACACATGATTGGATGTCACGATCTGACACGATATAATACATTAGGGTCAAGGACTTGGTTGATATATGGTACTTTGGGTTGAGGACCCAGTGATTACCCATGGATGCACACACCTATACATACCCTGATTATGTGTGGGTGTACCCTATGGGCTTATGGGAGCTCAGGAGGCATTCAGGCTTAGACACTAGGGCCTTACGCCCACGTACAACTGACCCCTTGATCATGTGTTATTGAGAGTTGGGTTCTATTATGATTCGGTTAATCAGATTATATGCGGGTATACCTTCTGGACTTATGGGGGCCTGATTGGCATACATACATACATAGATATTGAGGTTTTACACCCACGTACGGTGATATGTCTCTGTTGGTGACAGTTGTGGTATGGGCTTACTCAGTTTTTGTCAGTCGGTATCATTGTTCATTACTTGGGTTGATTCAATTGAGGGTTTTAGGAATTCTCCAGACATGTTATTTCCTTGATCTAAATTTCGATTTTCTAGACTTGTTGCAGTTCTCTATATTTGAGCCTTCTAGATTTACTGTACTATTCAGTCGACCGATGATGCCTACTGGGTACCTTTTTCTGGTCCTCACTCCCTACATTTCTACATCTTCCCATGGTACAGGTATATGTGTTAGTCGCGGTCATTAAGTTAGAGGATTGGGGATGATTCAGGAGACTTTGTTAAGCAATGGAAGCTCTTGACGTTTTGTAGCCTATTTTTGTTTGACGGTCATCTATTATATTTAGACATTGTTCTAGCACACTTTGTAGTTATGGCTTGTATTTGTAGGAGTATTTTTGGTTATGTATATATTAGTTATTATATATATATATATATATATATATATATATATATATAGGTGTGTTCTTGTGTCTATGTAGATTTATACAGTTGACTTTCAGATTTTGGGTAGGTTGTGTTGGTTTATTCAGTTATGATTAGTATATCTGTGACTAGTGTTTTAGGACGGGTACACTGGGGTTGGGTAATTGGCTTTCCTATAGGTGGAATCTAACATACATCATTGATGTGCTGCCAAAATACAACACTTTTAAAGCTTTAAACTTAGGATTTTGTATGTTCTCAAAGCGATGTTAGTGGATTTGATATGTTTTTGTGTTGATTTTGCAGGATTACAGGAATTGGGATGATTTTGGAAAAATTTCTACAGATTGCTAAAAATCAATCTAAGTTTGATTGTGAATCAATCAAAATATGACACACGATCCAATAATCACAATCACAATTATTATTATCACAAAAGATTGATTCACACATTCGCACAATCAAGAATAGGTTCATATCAATAATGGTCCTCTCATGAAATCTACACACGAACTGTTAGCATGTCGGAACGTGACACTTGATCCAATAATATGTCAAAACATAACATTTGATCTAATGATATATAAAAACATGACACTCAATACAATAATGTGTCAGAAATTGACTCTCATTCTATAATCATAATCATAATTACATCCACAATGAATAATGTACAACTGGCCAAATTCAAGTAATAGGTGTATTGCATGCGATTAGATTATGATGAGTTATCTATTAGTTTTAATTTATCATTCCCTTTATCACATATATGCAAAAAGTACTATAAGATAGTTAACATACATATGTCACACAAATGAGAATATTAAAACATCACCTACAATGCAATCACCACACTTGAAACCACGAGAAATTTGTAGGTTCATTGTATGACATTAACAACAGTAAGTTTATTCACATCGCCTCTTTGAATTCACAATTAGGCATTGCTCAAGTATTTTACATTGATCTCACATATGAATATCCAATCATTGGATCCCTCCTCCCCCCCCCCCCTCCCCCTGCGATTATCACAAGTCTCAGGATCCCATAATAACCTATTAATTTCTTGTACACATAATCTTACAAGGATCATCAACCATCTCAACAAGAAGTACTAAGGCAAACAATCAAGGACTAGACTATTATTGCTTTTCATAGAGTAATCACTACCCACATAGTACTTTCTTGCCCTAATAACAATAATCACATGCCTAGCCATCCAAACTCCATACCCAAAGTCCAAAGCATGATCTCTCCCATCAATCTATATTATACTATGTGATGAAAATAAGTTCACAATTACTCAAGAAGGAAAACCTAGCCTACCTAGTCACCAAGAAGATGCGAACAGAGGATAGCACAATCTCTTACTTTCAAGCGGCAAAACAATCAAGGCAGGTTTGAAATTTGTTGGTTATGGTCTTTCTTGCACTAGAATCCTTTCTTTTCAAGCCTAAAGTAGCCTTTTGAGGATTTCTAAGGTAATCCTCATCTATTTTGACACTTGAGAGAAAAAAAAAAGATAATAACAATTTGTGTCTTTTTATTTATGTCCCATTGAATTGGGCCATGGCGGGCTCCATCCAACCATGGCATCACCTTAGCCCAAACAATATTAAGTAAAAAGGTCATAACTTCTTGCTCTGAATTTCGAATGACACAAACTTGATGGTGTTGGAAAGAAGACTCGTACACCTTTAATTTGATAGGTTGTGGGCCACCTAATTCACTATAGGCTGAGAGTTATGGTCGTTTGAAGTTGACCTTAGTTTTAGCTTAAGCTCGAAACTAAATCGGTAAGTTACTTTCAACTTAACTTTGTGATAGGGAAATTGTACAACGTTAATTCACAACTAATGCACTTGTATACCAAGAAATTAATCCTAAACTTATGACGAATGAGATTCGATATTCTTATCGCAGATATTTTCAGTAATGACGGAGTAGATCGTTACACATTACTCTCTCTTTTTCAAATACTTATCATAATTTTCTTTTTGAAGTCAAACGACGTGAATTTTATAAATAGTTTGACATGTTCTTATTCATCATATTGATATGAAGAAAAAATTATAATTTATAGCACTTTTTATTAATTTTTTATTATCTAAATTTTTATTAAATTAATCTAAAGTAATTTAATTTTAAAAATTAATTAATTAACCGTATAAACGTGAAACATGATAACTATTTTGGAGGGAAGGGAATACTTTTAATTAAAAAAACTTACATTTTCAAATTGATAACTATGCCCTAAAAGATTAAACCTTATGTTGGTAAATGAACAAAGAGATTAGTAATTAGAAAATGAAATAAGAGAAAATTCCACCTAATTGAATTTGGTTTTGAAAAATGTGTAGAAACCCAAAAGATATTGTATTCTTCCATCTTATGTTTTTACTATTCACTGAGGATTTAGTAGAAATATTTTTTTTTAATTTTTATAAAATAAAAATACAAGTTATACACATTATTTTTTAAAATTTTTAGCCTACTAATTGACAGATCATGGTGCATTAATGAGATATACTTTCATCTTCAATTTAAATCCAGACAAATACTATGTTTGTCCAACTAATGATGGTATTTTCATCGTTCAGTGCTTATTTAAAATCAGTCCATTATTTAAAACCAATTTATTTCTTTCGTACACGTCATTTTCGATTATAATAGACCTCAGATTTTATGGGTTACTGAGGCTAATATGTTTAATTAAAGAGTATGACTATTTAAAAAAGTTAACTTATATACATAATGGGTCTTTTGAGAACATGCAAAAATTATAATATAAAATTTTAACCAAAAATATGTAATAGAAATTCTTTGTCATGTAATCAAATGCTCAATTAAAATAAATCATAATTTAAATGTCTAATAAAATTTGTCTTCGAGGGGTTTTTAATATATACGCCAAAAAATTATACATGAGAGGGTTTTAATTTCTCATAATTGGTAGTTTTATAAGTAAATTTGATCTACACATATACGATGTTCCAAAATAAGTGCTATATTAGGAATTTCAACTGTATTCTTAATACTTCATCTTTTTATTAGTGTTTAATATATAAGAGGTATTTATTAAACTACATTATAATTTAATAAACTTACATTATATTTATTAATGTTTTAATCTATATCTATATCTATATCTATATTTATATTTATCTATCTTCTATACTATATTAAAAGTGTGAAGACCCTTAGAAATGTTGATTGAATTTTTTGTCCTTCATTAAAAAACTATTCTTTAGATAAAATCGTCTTTTCACCAATTTCTTTAAATTATTATTTAATTATATTTATAATATTGACTTCTAAAATATATGGAAAGAAGTGATAAAACAAGGACTTCTAAATCCTCCTTATTTGATTTACTTCTACTTCTTTCTTATTTGAATGAGGAAACCTGTGGTCGCTAAGAAAAATCCTAATTTACATGGGTTCTAATTAGTGATAGAATCTCTATATATAAAACCTTTATAAATAAATAAAAAGTTGAATAGAAT
>JBCEWC010003227.1:0-31091 GCA_038996855.1 Solanum aculeatissimum
TTTATGTGTTATGTGTTATTTTCCGCGCTTCCGAACCGATGATGAGTGTAATGATGCTATGATGGCTTGATCGAGGATTTTCGGGTTCTCCTTCGCCATGTCACATCTAGGCCCCCTATCCGGGTCGTGACACTTAGTACTACCAAACATCTTAAAGACATTTAAGTTGCATACGATGCTTCAAACTATGCCATTGGGAGTATGCTAATGTAGGATAGACACCTCATTTCATTTAAGAGCCACAAGTTAAATGAGACAAGAATAGTGGTATAGGGTGCAAGAAAAGGAAATGAAAGCCATTGTGCATTTGCTTACACAGGTGGAGACACTATTTACTTGGTTCCAAGTTTGTGGTCAAGATTTAAAATATGGCCACTACCTATTTTCAATCACAAAAGAAACTCATCCAGAAGCAAGTTAGGTGGCAAGATTTACTTGCTGAATTTGACTATGAGATAGAGTACAATTAGGGCAAGGGCAATGTCATAGTGGATGTATTAAGTAGGAAATTTGAGTTGGCTGCCATTACTACAACCCATTGTGGCATCTGAGATGCTATCATGGATAGCCTGTAGTATGATCCAAAAGCAAAGAAACTTATGGAGTTGGCATCCTAAGGAAAGATAAGGCACTTCTAGATACAAGACGGTCTCTTACTTACTATCGTTCTAAGGATTTATGTCCAAAAGTACGGGAACATTACGCAGAAAATCATGAGGTAATGACATGACACACTATGGGCCAGACACCTTGTGTAGCGCCGCATGAGGGCTCTGATCGAGGCAATAATTAGGCAATGAATGTAGGATGACATAGAGTGTTGCGTGCAAACTTATCTTATGTGCCAACAAGACAAGACGAAACAACATAAACCTAGAGGAATTTTGGAGCCATTTCCAATAGTAGAGCATCCATGGGATCCTTTCTATGGCTTGTGAACCTTTCCACGACCCATAAAGGCTTCTGTGGATCCTAAGATTTTGTTGTTTCAGCCAACTTCATCCCATAAATCATCCCAACACTAAAATCCTGCAAAATAATCACAAATCAAACCTACTAACATCACTTTGAGAACACACAAAATTCTAAGTTATAAGCACCAAAAGCATTACATTTTGGCAGCACATCAACACCCTAAACTTAAAATTGTTGTTTGTCCTCAAGCGACGAACTCAATTTAGATAAGCAGTATAGAGACACACAGACTTCAACCCAATGGCACATACTTTATCAAAATATAACACAGATACCCACACCTCTTTTCAAATACATATTAGATAGTTATCCAACAAACCAATGCAGACCAATACATCTAATAGTGCAACTATGATAAGCTATGTAACCATAAAGAAGCAACACTCACTGATTTAGTCAGACATCAACAATGCAATGAAAGTGCCCTCACAAAAAAAAGTCTCATTCCTCACTCAGAATGATATTTTCAAAGTTAGCACTTGGGATGATACTACAACACTCACTCTTACAAATGACATTCAACTACTATGACAAATACCATAGGCTTGCTCCTATACTAATGACTGACACCTTCAGCTAGTTTGACTAGGATCACTTTAAGACTTTCGAGGCTTGTAACGTAGGCTTAGAGGGCTTTGGTAGGATGTTTTAGAGACATAGTGACTAATAGCCCTCCTTGATACTGCATTTTCTATACTTTTTCCCTACCAACCCATATTTTCTTTTAATCCCTCTTTTTCTTCCATGTTGAATCTTTTAGGGTGCTCTAGACTCAAAGTTACACAGTGCCTTTATTTTTCACGATCTTTTTCTATCTAGCACACTGATTAGGTACTTCTCTCTATCTTTTTTTCTTTTACACCCTTTTCAATTATTTTCTTTACCTTTTCTATATCACTAGTTTCCTCCTTATTTTATGATTTTCCTCACACTAGTCGTCCTCAACATAGGCTTTTGGCCTAAGTTGAGGTGCACATTATCCATCCTCGGAACCAGGGCCACTTTTGGGTAGTAACCCTCAACTTAGTCTTTTTTCCTCAGTCGAGGTGCACAATGTTCAAGGAAGGACCAGGGCCAAGTTTGGGTATTTACAAAGAAAGAGGTCAATTTTAGGCTCAAACATAGGGATCAAGGGATATATAGCACATTTGGTTGGTTATTTCAGGCTAAGTGGACTTGTTAAGAACAACAGCCTAAGATCCATTCCTAACCCACTAATTTACAATATAAGTCAGAGTAAAAGGCAAGTTTTGAATTGAAACATAGTACTAAATCATGAAATTAAGCTCACTCACACAATGGCAGTGCTTACATGTTAATACAAATTATCAGATCATGCTTTTTATCACAATATAGACTAACTTATCAGAACAAGCATTGTCAAATAACTAATCATGCAAAGTTGCTATCAAAACTAACTAATCACAAAATTTGGTGGGTATCAATTTTCAATAAAAAATAACTATGCATGGATATAAGTATTGTATGCTATTAATACTACCTAAACATGTTGGTTCAATAGAAAAATAAATATTTGCAGGGAGAAAGAACATAGCCAAGAAAACCCTTTGGATAAAAAATTTAGATATTTATAAGCCAAGGCTACTCAGACTTCACTGAGGCCTATAACTACCCACACCCCATAAAGAAAGTTTCCCAATGTTGCAATACAAAAATAAAGAATCGGGGTCAAAAGAACATACACGGGTGCTAAAGCGCCTCACTCAATATGTGATTGTCCACCCTCCACCTACCTAGTAGACTTTTTGCTTGTAGGAGTGTATCTTGAGGGTCCAACACCCCTTGCTCTTTCAACTCGCAAACTAGTTGTATCCCCTCATTCTGTCTCAATCTCACATGGGTAAACTCTAGCTTCTTCTCCTCTGTCAGCTCCGTCTCAAAACACACAGCATCAGCATCATCCGTATGGAGCCTCTTCCCAAGGGAACGAAGTGGTGGCTCCTCTGGAGAAAATAAGTCGACCACCATCTTAATTAGAACAGATGGTGGGACATCAACTGGGGCAGCCAGTGCTGCACTTATCTGGGCCCAGAGCTGTTGAAGCTCTGTCGGTACAACTGTCAAATCAATAGGCCTAGTTGTGAAGAGGCTCTGCTGGACCCACCTTTCAAAAGCATCTATGCGGGCATCCACGGGACTGATTCAGTCCTGAATGGCTACGACCATGAATGCCTTCATGTGGTGCTCTACCTCAAAAATAACCTAGTAGACCCAGGGCCTCAACTACTACAGCAATTGAGTCATTTATGACTCAATTCGGGCCTATCGTTGTACCAGTGCCTATAATGATACTACCAACATGAAAGCTACACCTGTGGGTGCTGGAGTAGGTGTTGTGGCCACTGGTACAGGAATATTAGTAGTAGTCCCCCTCTCCACATCTAGCTTAACCTGTGGGGGGTCCTCAGCAGTAGGTGCAGCAGCAGTAATAGTGGTGGATGGCTCAGACAGTGGCATTGGGGAAAATATTTCTAACATGGGTATTGGTGGTCTCGGTGCTTGACAGAGTGCAACCGAGTTATCATCAGCCTTGATCAGGCTGGCATCTAAGGCCCTTTGAACCTCCACCTTCACGTCCACTTAATAAAGGATCTCTACCCCCGTTGCTAGACATAATCAGTAGATAAGGCAAGGTAAAGGGATAGTCGTGGACCTTTTCAGGGCCACCTCATGAATTTGCTCTGCAATCAATGTGGCCCAATCAATAGCTTAACTAGACAAGATACTGACTACCAAAATTGCACGGTTCAGCCTCAATATATTATTTGCAAGCGTTGGTCGGATCTGTGAACGAACTACTACCCACAAAATTTTGATAGGGAAGTTGAGGCAAGACTTTACTATCGGCTCCACTAACATGGTGATCCATGCGGGGCCGGGCCCCTCTGCTGCAATATGGTCAGTGACCCATCTCATAAATATAGCTCTATGATTTGGGTCCCTCATCATACCCAAGTCACAAGTCTACCCCAATCTCCTGTCAAACTCTTGTGTAGATCTCAGAGCTGTGTACTCGGGTCCAAAAAGCATTCGATGGATGGTCTCCTCAGAGATATCCACCCATCTTTCTCTCACCATAACATCTATCAAACTGGGCTAGGCAATAGGATTCTTTACCTTGGGAAGAGTGCTGAGAATAGTAGTTGTGTAAGCAACAAAAAACTCACGTATCATCACTGGTGAGTACCTCCTGAAGGGCCCTGCCAGCCACTGGAGCCTATAACATTCAATGGTGTCCTCGAGCCCGAGAAAACTATTGAGTCCTATGATGATGACTCATGGCTCCTCAAATATGAAATGAGCAGGCCGACCCTGCTCATTCCACTGAATATCCTCCATAAATATGGCCCACATACCATTCACGCACCACATGTATTTCATGCGTCAGGTGGTGAGGCCAATTCTAGAGGGGTTGAAGAAGAGGCGGAGTCTGATCCATCCTTGGATACTGAACCGGATCCCCTCTCGGAGGAGGTCATCTGAATACTGCTACTAGCCCACTCGCCTCCCTCGTCAAATTGGGAGGTTGGACCACTATAGCTTGGGACTGAGCTTCTCTATTCATGGTCAGAGTATGTCGTCCCTGGATATCTGAGTTAGGCTGGACACCAAGCTCCTCGACTGAGCCACTCATCTAGGGAGCCTCTGAGTCTATAGGCTCATCCCGCAGGTGGTCCCTCATGGTGTTAATCTCACCTCTTTATGGTCGTGGGGCTATAGTACCTATAAAGCATATATTCAACACACCAATTAGTCCTACGAATTAAAAATTGAAAACAAAATTCAGAACAGGCCTGGGTAAAATAAGGGTTTACGAGTGCCCTTTTACGAGTCGTAGAGTGATCTATGAGCCGTATAGGGCTCTTAGGGATTCAGGGTTCAAACTATGATGCACTAATCAATTCTAGTCATATTCCCCGACAATGGCACAAAAATTGCTCGATTTTGCTCAGCCCACACCTCTACTCAAAGGTTAAAGCAGTCATTATCAAGTATTCAACCTAACAATGGTTAGAATCGATCCCTCAAAGAATATGGTAGACTTCGGATTAGCACAACTTGTAAATTGAATCGATTAACCCTATTATCTTCTAGAAAAAAGGAAAATAAACACAAAGAGGGAGGAAGAGGGGTGGGGTTTGCAAGTGAAAGTAAAATCTAAACTAAAATGCATGTGTTTTTAATCAAGAGAAAAGCAAACTAGGGCTATGTGGTCCCTATGACTCCCTAACTAAGTGCTCTTGGATACTTGCGACTCTTTGTTGGTGTGTAGGTGCAGGACAGTAAGCTATGTTCTCCTAAACCCTTGATCTAGCATATAGGTGAATTTCATCATATTATTTGATCCGTATTTGTAATGTCGCTTTACTAACCCTTACTCTATCCCAGTACAATCTTACTTATTTTAGTTAGATTGATTTGTTGAGAGAAATCGATCAACTCCTGTTAATTAACTCTTTTCCTATTACTCACTTCCTTAATATGAAAAGTGATATTAGGCTAGTTCTAATGTTGTCCACCATTAAAAATTAATTAAAATGAAGAGATTAACTAATACATCCTAACACCTTCCAAGAATTTGCAAGTTATCTAATTTTATCTGAGTTAATTCATCATGGATCCCACAACCCTAGTTGTGGATTTAGCCATACATGCTTGGAGTGTTTTCAGAAATTATGCAAGAAGAAGACATAATTAAAGTACTTACATTCAAGAATAGATAAACACAAATCCAACTTCTCAATATAATTGCAAACTTGAACCAAAAGATTGTAGTAAAATCACAAAAACGATGTTCACAATCAAACAATTTTTTTAATCCTAGGTTGTTCTCTCACGTTCTCTTCCTCTCTATTGTTGTATATATCTTAAAAACTCTAAAAACTTATTTATATTACTTAAAATATGAATTCAAAATGAAATAGGATAACTATGTCGACATCATTTACGGGCATCTTTTACGGCTCATGTAGCGGTTCACGGCTCATGAAAGGGGTCTCGGGGAATGTAGTTACATCCAATAGGCACTTTTCACAAAACCTTTTCATGGGCCATGGAGGATTCCACAAACCGTCAAAGGTTTCATCTGTACCACTTTTTAATAACTCTTACATCTCTAATCCTTGCTTCACGATCACACTCTACGACTTATATGTTGGTTCATGACTCGTGCTCCTCTCTCGTAGAGTGCAACTTAATTTTTTCCCCTGTACTGGAAGAACAAATAAAATATCCTCTACAATATGTGGAAGGACCCATGACCCGTAGAAGGTCTCGTATACCTCTAAAAACTATAACTTTTCTGTACTTCACGCCCAACGTCAAGTCAACACTGAAATCCTACAAAATAAATAGAAGCATATATCAACTCTAATAATATCGCCTTGAGAACACATAAAATCCCAAGCATTAAAAGTGTTGTATTTTGGCAGCACATCACACGATTGGTCTTGACCACCCTCTCAAGTCACTGAGCAACCTCCTAGAATAGGCGATCTATAAATGAGCCCCCTATAATTGTATAAGCAACTGCTTGGTCATTTTCATCAAGGGATTTATAGAAGATCTCAACTAGGCTTTATCAACAATCTTGTGGTCCGGGACAATTCCCAAAGACTTAGATAACTTCTCCCATGTAGCACCGATCGAATCACCAGGTATCTGCTAAACATTGTTAATCTCAGACTTCAACTTTTGCTTCTTCAAGATGGGAAAGAACCTCTCCAAAAAGTTTATCTGCAATTCTGCCTAACTAGTGATCGAACTTTATGGGAGTTTAGATAACCATGATGTTGCATTCCCTATAAGAGAAAGTGGGAAAACACGGAGCCCAATGGCATCCATGGACAGATTTTGATTTCTCATCATGCTCTTACATACGAACACAATATTGTAGAGATGGTTATGTGGATCTTCTGATGGTAGGCCCGCAAACAACCCATAATTCTGCAACTTTTGGAGTAATCCACTTAAAATGATAAACTTTATGTCATCCGGTAGTGGGGATAACATAATAGCTCCCGTAACGTCCATCACCATAGGGTTAAGCTGATATAGGTTTCATTGGTTAGCCGCGACTTGTAGACCCTATGATGGTTGAAGTGGATCATTAGCTCCATTATTATGGTTAAGTGTTGTATCCACCACGTCACCTGCAACATTGTTTGCATTACCCTAAGCCATTCTCCTTAGTGTTCTTTGGATCTCTGGATCAAATGGAGTTAAGGAATTGCCTCCACTCCGAGTGTTGTGCATACACTACACTTGCACACAAAAGGAAATACAACAAAATATAAAATTAGGGAAATAAGGATTAATCCCCCTAAAGTTACTTGAATTAACCATATCTAGCTGTATGGGCAACGGCGCCAAAATACTTGATGTCGCTCAAGCAACACCTTCTTTTTTAGTAAAGTGGTTGGTGTCAAGTAATTAATCTAATCGAGGTTAGGGTTGATCCCTCAGGGAATATGGTAGACTCAAGAGTTAATTCAATGTAAGTCAGGAAAGATTAATCTATTATCTCTCAGAAAGGGGGATTTTACAAAGTAAAATAACTAAACTAAATGAATGTAGGTGATAAGAAATCAACAGATGAGCTAACTAGGGTGATGTGTTCCCCATGAATCCCTAACTTGGTATTATCGGATAAATGTAACCTTTTCTAGTGTGTAGGTGTAGGACAGTAAGTTAGGTTCACCTAAACCTTTAATCTAGTGAATAGGTAAATTTCATCCTGAAACTTGATCCATCTCCATGTTATGGCATTACTAACCTTTACTTTTATCCCAGTACAACCTTTCCTTGATCCGATTTGGTTGATTAGATGAGAACATCTCAATCAAATCTTGTTAGTTACCCTTTTTCCTATTTAGTACTTCCTTGATCTGCCAAGTAACACTAGGTGAGTTCTAACATAGACCTCCCATTAAAAAATAGTTAAAGTAAAAAGGAATAATTAATACAACCTAAGACACCTTCCAAGAATTACACACTATTCGATTTTACCTTGTTATTTCTTCATGGTTCCCACAACCCTAGTTGTTGATTTTAGCTATGCATGATTAGTATAAATGCAAAAATCATGATGTAAAAAAACATAATTGAGCACTTACACAGATGAATTAAGAATATAAAACCTCACTCTTCAATTAGAATCACAAGGTTGAATAAAGAACACACTTGAATGTTTTTCCTCTCAAAATATGCTAAATCCTAAGTGTATCCTCTAAAACCTTGTTCAAACTATGTGACTTATTGTAACTTAATGAAAAATAACCTAAAAGCCTATTTATAATGTGTAAAATACAAAACCAAAATGAAATAGGAAAATTATGTTGGCACCATCTACGAATGGGTTCACGAGTCATGTTGTACTCTACGGCCCGTGCATCGGGGTTTCTGGATTGCAATAGGAATCTAGAGACTACTTCTATGAGACCTTTCCATGGGTCGTGTAAGATTCTATAGCCTGTAAGAGATTTTGTCAAATGACTTTTCAGAGCTTCTCTACTTTCTAATCCTCCAGGCACGAACACACTCTACGACTCGTGGATTAATCTATGACTCATGAATCAATCTACAACTTGTTTGATTCTCTCATAAAGTTCACTTTAGAAATTCACCGTTCACTAGAAATTGACACAAGACCCTTTCTACTGCTCATGAACTTTTCCACGACCCGTAAAGGGTTCCGTGGATCTTCAAATTTTGTCGTTTCAGCTCACTTCATCCCAAAAATTATGTCAATACTGAAATCCTGCAAAACAAACACAAAACACAAATCTAACCTACAAACATTGCTTTGAGAACACATAAATTCCAAGTTTTAAGCATCAAAAGTGTTGTAATTCTGCAGCACATCTCAGGTGAGTGAGGCTATGGGAAGAGACCATTTGAGTTAGCCATAGGCTAACAGCCACAAACTTCACATTCATTACCAGTCACATTCGAGGGTAAGAGTTTGGGGGCTTATAACATGGACAAGGGCTTTGAAGAGTATCTGGACACCACTAAGTCATACATAGACAAAGCAACAAAAAGAATGAAGAAGTTTGTTGACCGCAAGTGTTGTCCCATGAATTATAAAGTTGGAGACTTAGTCTTAATAAAGTTCAACCTGATACAGTTCAAGGCGTTGTGGGACATGTACCAAAACTTTTTACGAAAGTACGAGGAGCCGTTTAGGATCATTTCCAAGGTAGGAAAGATCGCTTACAGGTTGGAGTTGCCACCATCTTTGAAAGTCTATCCTGTCTTCCATACCAGCATCCTCAAGTCATACCATGAGAACAAGGATGATCCTAGCAATAGACAATTGAGTTAAGAACCTATTCCGGTCATCGCCTCACATGCCAGAACATTGAAGAAATTATTTACTTCCAAACCAAGTAAAAATGGGGACAGCCAACCACTGCCATGTTTCTAGTCCATTAGAAGGGACAATCTCTTGATAAGGCCACATAGGAGAAATATGAAGACTTGTGGCAATTTAAGGACAAAGTACGGGAGTTTCTTTAGCAGAAGTGTGTTGTGGTCGTCACCACATCAGGTGGAGGAGAGTGTCATGACACATCACTTGATCATCCTGAAGGGGGAAGAATCTAGAGTCTTAAAGTGGTTTATGGAAGACTCTAGAAACTTGTAGATAAATCTTAAAAGTCCATAGAAATATCTAGACTTGTGGAGTGTTCTAGATCAGGGAGTAAAGTATAAATAGTGAGAAACGTGTATAGTAAATATTAATTATACTTTGACCCTAAGTAGGTAGTATAAATAGAGGAGGTCATTCACTTAGCAAACCATCCAAAAATTGTAAGCAATCTTCCATAAGCAATATAAGTCTTGTTTCTGAAAAGCTCTCTTGTCTTCTCATATCTGGCGTTCCCTTAGCGATCAATGTATAAAGGCTTATTTGTGCTTGCAAGATAGTGGAAGATTCATGAACAAGTTGACAAGTGTCACATGGAAGTCTTAGTGAAAGTCTAAGCCCATGACACCTATTTCACCCATTTGTTTTTGTCTTTGGTTTTATGGAAATACCTATGAAATGTTTGATGAGTGCTAAGAGACTTGGGTGAGGTGCCTTTGGGTTCCTTATTCACTGTGTTATGACTAAACCCTAGGCCTGGGTCATGACAAACTTGGTATCAAATCACGAGGTTTCAAAATAGTTCTCAGAGTCCAACACATTATGTCAAATATGGTCTTGTTCATGGTTGTGAAGTGTACCATAATTATGTATGAGAGACTATGAGGCATTTTGGAATCTTTCTCTTCTTTCATGAATTATGTCGTGCCTTAGTCATCCTAAAATTTTCCTTATCTAAAAACTTACTCTTTGTAATTTTCTAGATCATATCGCTAAGATGAGTGCCTCCACCAGAGACTTGAATAAGTACCAAGTACATTCATCCCCACAAGAAGAAGGGGTCTCTCAGGCAGAATTTTGAGTTATATTCACTATATTGGCTCAAGCCATGGACAACCAAGTCAACTAAGATGTGTTCCTTCCTCCTCAAGTGCCTACCTTGGCTACTAGAATTAGGGAGTTTATGAGAATGAATCCACTTGAGTTCTATAGAACCAAAGTGGATAAAGACCCGATAGGATTTCTAGATAAGGTCTATCATATTGTTGCAATTATGGGGATATCACCAAATGAGAAGGAAAATCTTGTGGCCTACCAACTTAAGAGTGTCACTAAATTATGGTATGACCAATTGGTAGAATAAAGGAGTAAATAAGTGGTACTAATTGCTTGAGAGGAGTTCAAGGGTGTCTTCTTAGATCGATTCTTCTTATTGGAGTTGAGAGAGGCAAAGGTTCTTCCTATTAGAGTTGAGAGAGGCAAAGGTTCAAGAATTCATCAAACTTTATCAAGGCACTATGAGTGTGAGGGAGAATTCCCTCAAGTTCACCAAATTATCAAAGTATGCACCATTGGTTGTTGATCCAAGGGCAAGAATAAGCAAATTTATCTTTGATGTGTCGAATTTGATTTTCAAGGAGTGAAAGACCACCATGCTAGTAAAGGAGATGGACATTTCCTAGCTCATGACCTATGCAGCACAAATCAAAGATAAGAAGTTGAGGGAAGGTTCTAAGGAGTCTAAGAGGGATCGAATTGAGGGTGGTGGATTCTCCCACCAAAGGGCTAAAAGCGATGGACATGGCAAGTTCTATAGTGGCCAAAGGAAAGTGGGTCAAGATCCAACTAATTTTCCTCCTCAAAGGTTCAACAAGGATAGGGATTGAACTCCAAGGCACAAGGATGTCTGAGTGCTCAAACTTCTCTAAATTACAAAAAGTGTGAAAGGCTTCACAAAGAGGAATGCCTAGTCGGTCCCAATGTACGCTTCAAGTGCGGTAAGCCCAGTCATCATGGCAATGATTTTAGGAGTGGTGGCGATTCTAAGCCTCAAGGCCAAAGATTCCAAGGTGGGCAAGTTCAAGGAGGTTCTCAATGCACCAATCTATTTTATGTGTTGTATTCTAGGCAAAAGATAGAAGAGACTTTGGATGTTATCACAAGTGTATTGAAAGTTTTCCATTTTGAAGTGTATGTATTATTAGATTTGGGTGCTAATTTGTCTTTTGTAACTCCTTTCCTTGCGAATAGGTTTAATGTATATCTTGAGGTTTTTCTTGAGTCTTTTTTGGTTAGTACTCCCATAGGTGAGTTGGTTGTTGCTAGAAGGGTCTATAGAAATTTTCATGTATTTATTCTTTATAGAGTTGTTTTGTGTAGAGCTCACTATGGTCAATTTTGATGTCATTCTTAGAATTTGACCATTCTTGGAATGAATTGGTTACATGTTTTTTATGCTTCTATCGATTGTAGAACCCATAGAATTAAGTTCCAATTCCTAAATGAGCCTATTCTTGAGTGGGTGGGTAGTAACTCAGTGTGTAAGGGTCAGTTTGTTTCTTATCTTAAAGCTCATAAGAAAATCTATAAGGGTATATCTATGACCTAGTGAGGGTTAAGGATGTCATTGTCAAAGTTCTATCTCTATAATTGATTCCCATTGTTAATGAGTTCCCTAATGTCTTTCCCAAAGAGTTTCTTGATATTTCTCCTGAAAAGGAAATAAATTTTGGAGTATACATTCTTGTCTATACCTAACCTATCTTTATTCCTCCTTACCGTATGGCACGGTAGATTTGAAGGAGTTACATGAGCAATTGAAGGATTTGTTGGAGAAGGGTTTCATTAGACCAAATATATCTCTATGGGGTGCGCCCGTATTATTTGTAAGGAAGAAGGATAGGTCGCTTAGAATGTGCATAGATTATTCATAATTGAATAAAGTGACCATAAAGAACAAGTATCCACTCCTGAGGATAAATGACTTGTTTGATAAATTACAAAGGGCTAGAAACTTCTCCAAGATTGGTCTCTAGTCCAGCTATCATCAACTAAGGGTAAGGGAGTGTGATATTTCTAAGATGACATTTTGGACAACTTATGGGCATTTTAAATTTATGGTAACATTGTTTGGTTTGAATAATGCACTGGTGGTGTTCGTGGATTTGATGAATAGGGTGTCCAAGCCTTATCTTGATGATTTTGTGGTGATTTTCATAAATGACATTTTGATGTATTCTCAAAGTAGGGAAAAGCATATGAACAATCTAAGATTTATGCTCTAAACCTTGAGGGAGAGACAATTGTTTGCCAAGTTTTTTAAGCGTGAGAAGTAGCATTTCTTGGGTATGCAGTATCTAGTGAGGGAATTAAAGTTGATCCGAAGAAGATGGAGGCAGTGACAAATTCGCCAAGACCATTGACTCCTTCGAACATCAGGAGTTGTTTTAGGTCTAGCCAAGTATTATAGGAGATTTATTGAAGGGGTTTCCTTCATCCCGTCTCCATTGAAGAGGTTGACTCAAAAGAAGGCAAGATTTATATGGACGGATGAGAGTGAAAAGAGCTTCCAAACCTTGAAGTACAGACTAACTTTAGCCCCAATCTTGACCTTGTCAGAGGGTAATGAAGGGTTTGTTGTCTATTATGATGCTTCATGGGTTGGTTTAGGATGTATGTTGATACAACATGGAAAGGTGGTCAACTATGCTTCAAGGAAATTGACGGTGCATGAAAAGAACTACCCAACTCATAATCTTAAACTTGCAGGAGTTGTCTTTGCCTTAGAAATTTGGCGTCATTATCTCTATGGGGTGTATGTGGATGTGTTTATCGACCACAACAGCCTACAATATATGTTAAGCCAAAAAGACCTCAACTTAAGGCAAAGAAAATGGTTAGAGCTCCTCAAAGACTATGACATAAGTGTGATGTATCATCTTAGTAAGGCTAACGTGGTAGTCGACACCTTAGTGTGGTGTCCATGGGTAGTGTGTCTCATATTAAAGATGAGAAGAAAGAGTTGGTGAAAGATGTGTATTGTTTAGCTCGTTTAGGGGAAAGGTTGAGTGGTTCTAATGAAGGTGGTGTTCTTGTACAAAATAATTTTGAATCATCTTTGATAGCGGATGTCAAAGACAAGCAAGACTTAGACCCAAAATTGGTGGAATTGAAGAAGTTTATGATAAAGAAGAAAATAGAAGTCTTTTCTTAAGGGGAAGATGGTGCCCTCCATTATCAAGGGTGGCTATATGTTTCAAATGTAGATGGCATAAGGGAGATGATTTTGGGTGAGGCTCATAATTCACAATATTCTATTCACCTGGGATCCACAAAAATGTATAGGTATTTAAGGGAGGTGTATTGGTAGAACAGAATGAAGAAGGACATAGCCAAGTTTTTGGTGGAATGTCCAAATTGTCAATAAGTGAGAGTTGAATACCAAAGGTTGGGTGGCCTATCCTAAGATATTGAGATTACCACTTAAAAGTGGGAGGATGTGAAAATGGATTTTATAGTCGAGTTGCCCTATACTTGAAAGCAATATGACTCCATTTGGGTGATTATTGATAGAATGAGAAAGTCAACCCATTTTCTAAACTTTATTTAGTGCTTAAGACTATGCCAAGTTGTATATCTATGAGTTGGTGAGGTTGCATGAGGTATCATTGTCCATTATATTAGATCATGGTGCCCAATTTACCTCTCATTTTTGGAAGTCATTCCAAAGGGATCTTGGCACCAAGGTGAAATTGAGTACGACTTTTCATCCTCAAACTGGTGGACAAGCCAAGAGAACGATTCAAATGTTTGAGGACATGTTGAGGACTTATGTGTTAGAGTTTAAAGAAAGTTGGGATGACCACCTATCACTTATTGAGTTTGTCTACAACAACAGCTATCACCTAGCATAGAGATAACACTGTTTGAAGCCTTGTATGAGAGGCGATGTATGTCTCCAGTGGGATGATTCGAGGTTGGTGAAATGGCTTTGATAGGACTCGACTTTATTATTGACGTCATAGAAAAAATGAGACTCGTAAGGGAGAAGTTGAAGACAACTCAAAGTCACCAAAAGTCATATTCCAACATTAAAAAGAGAAATATTGAATTCAATGTGTATGATTGGGTCTACTTGAAGGCTTCACCCATGAAGGATGTGATTCGATTTGGAAAGAAAGAAAAATTGATCCCTAGGTATGTAGTTATAAAATTCTTAAGTGGATTGATAAGGTAGCTTACAAATTGGAGTTGTTATTGGAGATGAGTATGGTCCATTCGACATTTCATATACCAATGTTGAGGAAGTTTATGGGTGATCTAAGTTTCATAGTGTCTTTGGAAGATGCGAGCATCGAAGAGAACTTGACCGATGAAGAGGTTCTGGTTGAGATTCTATACTGATAATCCAAAAAGTTAAGAAAAAAAGAAGTAACATTCGCCAAGGTCATTTGGAAAAATCAACAACTTGAGAGTGTCACTTGGGAAGTACAAGCGAATATGATAAAGCAATATCATCATCTTTTTCACTCTACTCAAGCCTAAGGTATTAAGTTATCCTTGCCCAAAGACCTCAATGTCCTTATATTTTAGTTTTTCATGTCATTATGCATGCATGCATGTTTATGAGACTATATTTGAATGATGTTTAATGCATGAGTTGATATTTTCATGAACATGATGTTTAATTTGCATTTTGCATTCATGTTGGGTTGTTAGTTAATCCTTCACTCCTTTCAAGCCAACTTTTAGCACATTTGAGGATGGATATTACTGAGGGGGAGATATTGTTAGATCCCGTACATTAAAAAAGGCTGAAAAAGGAAAGAAATATAGAAAATAATTTTGGTACAAGACAGTATGAGCCTATCTATAGCTCGTGGTTGGGGTCATGAGTCGTATACAAGCTTCATGGATGGGTCAAACGTTGGTGAAATCCTAAAGACTGGGGGTGGATGTATGAAAGGGTGTCTATAACCCAACAATGGAACTACAAGCCGTAGACATAAACTCGTAGACTAAAGGGCTAAATTGGGATTCTGAAGTTTGAGAAAGTGTCACTAGATGAGACCTTTTACGAGTTGTGATTCATTCTACAGACTGTAAAGTGGGCTCATGTCTTGGGTCTTGTAAGGGTGAAAATTTTCTAAGTATGTATAGGTCTACGAGGGGTCTTTACGACCTATAGAATAGATGATAGACCATAGAAAGGGGTTCATGGAATGAGGTTTAGAGACATATTTAGAAACTCAAAAGTGTAACCAGGATGAAACCCTGACCTATGATCCATATAGGATCTATGATCCATATAGGATCTATGATCCATAGATCGAGTCTATAAAATGGGCCTCAAAAAATTTTAATGAATGGAATATTCAACCTTGCTCTATATTCTAAGTTCAATATTTTATCATTTAAGGCCTATTTCTACCCATATAAGTCCCTATTCCAACCATTATACATTTATTCACTTTCACTTCTAATCTTTCCCAAAATCCTCTAAGTCTCTACACCCTTAAGACACAAGAAAGCAAAGCTAGGGTTTCAAGGTTCTAACTCCCAAGTTCCACGCCTAGGTTTCTATCAAGTTATATGGGCTTTAATTTGTGAGTTCCTTTCACCCATAAAGCTCAAATATATTTTTTATTTTACTTAGCTCTTGAGTTATGCATCATTATGAGTTTTATGAAATCCCTTTAAATATCAATATTATGATGTATTTACAGTTATATGAGTTATATTAATAAATTGTTATGATGAGTTATGAAGTTGATGATTTACGAGATGAATTTCATGTTTCCCTGCCTAGGGTTTTGAATGAATATGGTGGGTTATTTGAGAATGTTCTAAATTGATGAGTTTTTATTGTATTTATGCATAATCCTCTTGAATTGCATACTTTAAATCTTTCATGCGTCAAACCCATCAAGTTTTATGCTAAGTTCCTTGATGAAGAATGATTTTGAAAGATAAGGGTTTCAATTAGATGTTCATGAAAGTTATAAAGTATTTATGAAACTCTTTTATGATGTTATGAAAGATGGTGAAAGAACAATTCTCACCAAAGATGGATTCTGTTGTGACAAGAACAATTTTTACTTAATGAATCATAAGTTTTAATGGTCTACTCCTATGATATTAAAGTTGCGTTTCAAAGTCTATAAATATCTATGTATATGATTATGTTATAAGTATTTTGTGGGACTTGACTTAGCACTTAATGGGGCTTGCGGTGGGATTTGATAAGTGAACCCTAGTAGCAACTTCTTTTCTCATTAACTATGTGCCACCATATAACCCCTTGAAGGCTAAGGCTAGCAGATCCACAATAGCATAAAGTTAAAGTTAAATATGAGCATGCATAAGTTGACGGAGTTCTACCTGGAAAGTAGTCTCCCCGTGCAAATGTAGGAGGTTATGTTAGATTTCATATAGTACCTCTCATAGTCTTAATGTTGATTATGGTCTCCTCCCATAAAGTATATATATGATGACATGAGATATTTATGTTATTTCAAATCATGTTTTAAGATGCATTGATCATTCATCATCTCTTGAGCCTTACTCCGTATTATGAATTATATATATAGTTTGTTATGATAATATGATTCTCTTGTTGCATTGCACCCCACATACTTAGTACATTTAAAGTACTAGCATATTTTGCCCATATGATATCATCATGTAGGGACCGATGCTCCTCCTCCTCAGGTGTGTGGCTAGCTTGTGAGTGTTTGAAGATTATTTCATTGGTTAGTCCTCTAGTTTGGGGACAACACCTCATTCCTTTCAAGTTTAATGTATTAAGAATTTTAGACTATGTCATTTTGGTTCTTTGCTATTTTTATCTGAGGGTGAGCTAGGAGCATGTCTTAGCCCCGACTAAGTCTATTATTAGAAGATATTGTTAGACACTTAAGTTTAAAGATGAGGCTTTGTAATGAGGATATGTTTACTACTCCCTTATCCCCATTTTCCCAATTTGTTTTCACTTTTGGTTTGATGTCAATACCTACAAAATGCTTGATGAATTCTAACAGGATTAGATGAGGTGCTTTCGAGTTTATTATTCATCGTGTTATGATTAGGTCCTAGATTTGGGTCATGAAAAACATAATCTCCTGAGTTGGAAGGGAGACTATTTTCTAGGTAGGACTTCATCAAATTATCCTTTAACTTTAACTTCAGGTTCTATGTGGATCCACTAGCCTGACCTAAAAAGGCAATCTATGGTGGAAATATAGTTGTGAGACTAAGAGCTTCTACTAGGGACCCCATAGGTCGAATTTTCACCCAAAACCTCATTTGGTGCTAAGTCAAGTCCATGAAATAGTAATACATTAAAATAATCATCCAGAGAGTTTAAGTTTAATAGCATTGATAAAATTTATAGAGTAGCTCATAAACCTTAAGAATTCACAATGTGAGAATTGTCCTTATCACATAAGGAACTCATCATCTAGACGAGAAAATCTTTCACCAATCATTCATTTAGTCATAAAAGAGTTTCAATAATCAAATTCATAATATTCATAAATATTTGGTTGGAGACCTGGTTATTCAAAACATACTTCATTGGTACATAAAGTAAAACTAGATGGGTTTAAATATTTAGACTTTAAAATCATGTGATCCAAGAAGATTATGTGTAAATATATATCATGAAATTCAACAATTAAGATGATTCATAAAACAATCAACCATGAACTTTCAAAATCCTTGGTAGCATATCATTAAATACCTTGCAAATTATTAATTCTCATAATGTAACATCAATTCATAGCAAAATACATCATACGAAGGTAGATAGAATAATAATGCATGCACTTTAAGTAATATTGCAAAACCCTAGAATATTCCATAATTTGAAACTAACTTAACAAATGAAATTACTTGGGTTACATAGCTTGAATGAAAATTTATGGAAGAAACTTGAGTTTGTAGGAGGAAATATTGAAACCCTAGCTTGAGCTTTGAAGGAGCCTTGAGAGAATCAGAGGAATTTAGACTTAGAAATTTTAGGAGAATGATTTGGAATGAAAGGAATTGTGATAGGTTTAGACTAATATAGATAGTTTTAGGAGTCAAATGATGTAGTTTAATTAGGACTTAGGATGTGATGAAAAGTGAAAAATAGTCTTCATTAAATATTTTCATGGAAGCTACAATACTGATCTACGGGTCGTAGGCCCATCTACGACTAGTAGATAGGGATTTCATCTTGGTTACACCCCAAACTTTAGAAATTAAAAATTTAAACCTTCAATCTATGAATCTTAGTCTATGGCCCATAATTCCTTCTAGGGGTCGTAACTACCCCTTGTATAATCACCCAACACTTCGACAATTTCAACACCTCTGAACCCCAAACTACGAACACACTCTACCACCTGCGAATCAAACCACGCCCGTAACAGTCTCATCTTGTTGATCTTAATCATACCCTTCTTTGAACCTCATCCATGACTCATCTATCCATCTATGGTATGTAAGGACCCTTCGCATATCTAATCCAAACTCCCAAATATTTACCAAGTCTCCATCCTATCTACGATGCCTATTTACGGCTGATAAATTCAATCACGGGTTGTAGATGGGGCTCGTACAACACTGCACTAAAAATCAGTCTTGCACTTAATTTTCATGATTCAACCTTTTAACGTACTGGGTATTACACATTAATTATGAGAACAAAAGTTTCATGATTTAAAATATGATAAATTGCAAATAACATATGCATGTATCAGACCAATATATTATAATTCATATATTCTCAACTGATTTATGGTCAAGAACCATATAATTTTTATCTAATAATTTGATATGCAATATATGATTAATAAATATAACATGATGCATAAGATGAACTCTTCAAAATATATATATATATATATATATATATATATTAGTTTGTACAATTAAGAAGGATATAATAAGCAACCAAAAGTTGAAATGCTCTTATTTAATGTCCTTGAAAGACAGAATTCACGATATGCATGAAGCATGATAGACCAATTAATTTTAAATAAATATAATTTTTGAAAAAGAGGAGAAGATAATGATAAAAATCATCATAACAAGGATGCTCTTAAAGAGCCTACGACATAACACTTCATTAGACCATATGAGAGGGGCAAAAAATAATAAAGTGATGAGACCTCAATAAGTTATGTCACATTGTGAATGATATATTGCTACAATGTAGCGCAATATTGTAAAATATTATGAGAATTTGAATTCTATGATCTATTAAAGTATGTTCTAATTTTTTTAGTTGAATGATGCATATTAGTAAGCGTAAAACTTATTTGACTTGCAATCTAGACACTAAAAGATGTCATGCATTTAATATTAGATGTTGTTACTTGATAAAATTGATATGACAAATCTGACAGAATTAAAAATGCATGTAGAATTAAAAGTTTTTGAAAAACTTATCTATAATCTTCATATGGATTAAATCAATGAAGGATCTTTTGTATTGTTATGCAAGTTAATAACTTGAACTAGAACTCTTGAAGAGTTTTCAAAAAGCAATTATTATCTACTTAAAGAAGTCGAAATGAGGAATTTGCAGAATTCTTTTATCTAAAGTATCACATCACAAAAGAAAGATTCATGAAAGGAGATAGAATGAAGTATATTTTATCAAAGTTTTTCTATACATGAACTCCAAAATAATAATAATATCGACATGCAATAGATTTGTTCGAGTAACAATGTGGCTGATTCATTCACTAAGCCTCCACAAATTATAACTTTCTAGAAGATGGTGCACAAGATTGAGATGCGAAAATTTAAGTCTTTAGGTTGATGTTCTTATTAGGAGGAAGTTAACATGTGATATACTCTTTCTTCCTCACAAGATTTTGTCCTATTGGGTTTCCTTATTAGATTTCTAATAAGACATCCAAAATGCATATTATTAGATATGTGTACTTTTTTTCCTTCAAAAGAATTTTTTTCACTGGGTTTTATCTAATAAAACTTTAACGAGACATATAATCTATCAAATAGACATTCAAGCGGGAGTGTTATGAACATATTTGTATTATATTGAATGTCTATTATACAAGTTTCTTTGTAAAAAAGTAAGGAATCCTAAATTTGAGGCCAAGTCAATTTTCTCCTATAAATTAAAGGGATTTCCTTCATTATAATTCATACATGAATAAAAAAAAAAAAGGATCCAACATAAGATAGTACTTAACTAAGAGGAGTTGTAAATAAATGTTTTAAAACATGTCTCTGATTTGCGGACTGCGGACTTTTTTTTTTTGTACTTGAAATTGTATTCCTCAAAGTTGAAAGGGTGGTGTGCGAAGCATGGAATCGGAGCGCCTTCCGTTGGGAATTTGAAATCCCTCCCTCTCACACAAAAGAGACGTTAGAAGTCTTTTTAACCTTTTGTGAACAAAACATTAATTAGTATTTTCTTCTTTCAAAAATTATAACTTCTTTCAAAAAAATGTAATCTCTTTTCTCTGTCTTCCTCATTTAATGCCCCTTCAACTATTCTCTGTTTGAGACCAATCAAAGACTACAACAGCTTTCATTACTGCTATTCTTCCCCTTCCCCTTTCCCCACAACCCACTCATATCTTCACTTTTCTACAGCAAAGTCTAAAATTTTCAGACACACAAAATTTGCAAACTAAGGGTTAAAGAATCTTGATTTTTTCTGGGTTTGTAAGTTCTTCTCATACTTGTTTTTTATTTGGTTTCTCACTGGTGTGGTTTGTTGTATGAATTGATATATGGGAATGCTTAATTGTTGTTCTGTGTTTTGCTTGATCTTTCAGATTCATGGTTAGGTCAGGATTGCCTACTAGGAGCTTCAACATTTGATTTGTAAGTTTTCTTAGTGCTGATAATACCAATTGGAGTTTTCTTAGTGCTGATACCAATTGGCGTTTTCTTATTCACCACCATATATGATTATACATCGGATAGATTGATTTTTGCTCCGGAATATGTAAAGGCTGGAGCTGTAATGACTTCTGGTTTCTTCTGAGTCACTTGAGTCTTTTTCATATTTGGGTTTGTTTTGTTTGTATCTTTAAAATCGTGATGCCAATTGCGTTGTTGTTCTCTTTGTCGGATTGTTATATTGGAGAATGCTTGATTCAGTGCTATGTTTTTACTTGATCATTCGCGGGGTTGAATGTCCTCGATTATCTTTGCAGATTGTTTGGTTTAATCTAGATTTAGAATTAAAAATTAAGAGTTTTTCGTCGTGATATCAAAGTAGAAGAGAAAGGAAAGGGGGAAATTAAATTTTCCCCATTGAGAATTGTTATTTAGATATGACAATTTTCTAGACCAACTAGTGGAGGGTACAAATACACTCGAATTCAAATTTTCTTTATAAAAGCACTAGACTTCTTAGTCTGCAATGTACTATACCTTCAAAATACAGTGATCGCACTGGAGTGAATTGGGAAATCAAGAATTGGGTTTGTGACTGCTGCTTGTCTGCAATGCATTTTGATTTTGCAACGATTTAATGTGCTGATTATGTGTTTCTGTTATTAGGTCACAAAGTGAGTCCCAATTCAAAGGTCACAGGAACAACTCCTTCAAACCTGTTGGAACTTGGAACTAGTTTGATTTTAGTATAGTGTTAATGACATTATGGTCCTGAAGATCTTCTGTTTTCTTAACGAAATTTTTAGTCCTGCCACCTTTTTGTTCTCCCACTGGATTAATTAGCTTTCTTAGACCTGGAGGCACAACTTTGAACTAACAAAGTCATATTGCTACTCACTTTGGTATATTAGTGGTGAACTTTAGAAAATGCAGGTCAGTACAACAACAACAATAGCAGTGAAATCCCACAAAGTGGGGTTTGGGGAGGGTAGAGTATATACCATAGTCCTTTCAGGTAGTGGCCGTTTAGTCCATGGTCCATTGGATGGTCGGTGCAAGGCCAGAAATTGGAACACATTGATTCCACTCGTTCTCGTCCTTCACTTAAGGGTCTGTCCCTCGGTGTGGTCAGTACTCCATACTGTCGGGCAGCGAAGCTTACACTTGTTCACTAATTATGATGGTTCACCAGGGTCTCTTTCCTCCTCCCTTTTCTGCTCACTTGTAGGAGTCGGGACCCCCACAAAGGGGGAGGGAGTCGACTAAACATCTTAGCCATTGGCGGGAATTTCGCCCGCATCCGATCCCCAATTCTTGTTCCTCGGATGATCATGTTGGGTGAATTGTGACCTCGTACGATCGTGTCAGGTGAGCAACAACCGCTTCGTCACAGTACTTACTTATGGGCTAACAGGTCAACACTTTGGCCAAGTATCCTACAAAGAGACTCCCGAGAGCCAGAAGTATTAAAGGAATGGGCATCGCCTGAATGAATTAGTTGGTACTAGAAATGTTAGAAAAAGTGAACAAAAGGAGTAATAAGAAGTGAAAAGGGCAGAGACACTTCCCAACCAGAAAGCAAAGTTCCCACTGATGGTATACTTAGTGTAAGCAACCTGCTGCTTGACTGCTCGACTTGGCTATTGAAGAAGCTCTTTGCTGGCCTGCTGGGCTTGCTTCTCATGAGATTGGGTGAGAAAATCAGAAAGAGTCTCAAAAACCAGGCGGGCGGGCAAACAACCCTCTTCCAAGAAGAATTGTGCTATGCCTCCCCGATCCCTATAGAGTGAAAGAGTTGCCTGGTGATCCCTAGGCGCAGACCTTACCACTATCTTATGGAGATAGAGTGGTTGTTGCCGATAGACCCTTGGCTTAAAGAAAATGCAGGCCCTGTAATCAACTGAAAATAGATAACTTGAGAGAAGTGAGGATCTTGTCAGTGTCGGGAAAGTGGGCCAATAGGATTAGGTGGTCTATGTTTGGATGGAGGAATTAGTGACTTAATGTTATAGGAGCATGGACGAGGTTAAGATTTGGGGTAGAGGAAGAGAGATAATTATTAATAAAGGTATGTGCAATTAAAAGACTCTTGCAAACCAAATTCTATTCTGAAGTCACAATGTAATGCCAACTCGAGAATGCTTCTCAAATGCATGGGTCTTCATCACTACAGAGTAATGACTGAACCAAGATGAAGTAACAATCTGAAAAGAACTTGTAACATGTTTTGAGTAGTGATTTTTCAACAGCTCCCCACTCCCCAGTAGTGTCCTCAGTGCTGATTTCAAGATAAGGAAATTGAGTTGGTTATCATGTTACAGTCAGCTTAAATATTGATTGAACGGTTGGAATTCAAAAATTTGGTGGAAAGAGATGTCACATCAAGGTTTGGATAGTTTCATTGGAATTCTTGAAACAGGAGAGGTTTCAATGACAAGGAAAAGGAGTTGAGCAAATTGGTGGACAAAATGGGGGGGCTAAGAAGAAGAAAAGATAAGGTCATCAAAGTAACTGTGGGGGAGCATATCTCCTCAATTTCCTTTTACTGAATTTTGCAAGTTCTGCTGACAAAATAAAGTAGCCTAAAGGAACAAATCTATAAAAGTAGATGCTACAAAAGCATCTTCATTTTACTCACTCATTTATTAGTTATCCCAAGTTCTGTTTTAAACATTATCTCTTGCTTCTAAATTTTTTTGCAGATGGGTCTGGAAACAATGCTTGCAGCTGTTTTTTCAGATCACAATTTTTAGGAGGTTGAGATCAGCAGGTGAATATGGTTGTTGAGAGACAGGGTTCCAAGAGTGGAAGTTATGTTGGTGGCTTCCTGCAGTTGTTTGATTGGAATGCAAAGTCACGGAAGAAATTGTTTTCTAGCAAGTCTGACATACCAGGTAAACACTGAAAGTGTCTGTGAACAATGGATAGAACCATTGATTCTTCCATGTGCATGTAGTGGTAGAACTTCAAGAAAACTATGATTAGTATTATAATTCCTATGCTTTGCAGAGCAATCCAAACAGAAGAAGAGATGTGATGGGAACTTGCCTATGACTCGGGTTCATTTGGTCTGTATTCAATAGTTAATTAAGCTTTCTCATCTTTTGTTTTTCGTCCTACTTGGAGATAACATTTTCCTGTTGTACTTTTAACTGAAGCTATTTGGATTGCAGAACAATGAAGATGACATTACAGCTGGATCCAGTATCAAAGGAAGCAGTGATTACAGTTGTGCCTCGTCGGTGACTGATGAGGAATATTATGGAATCAAACCTGCTGGTGTCGTTGCAAGGCTTATGGGATTGGATTGCTTGCCATCCTCTAATTTGTCAGAGCCTTACTCTACTCCTTTTTTCGATTCCCACTCTCTTAGAAGCACTCCTTCCCTTTCGAGAAGCCTCGAATACCAGCAAAATTTTCAAACAGTATATTCCAGCAACCTCCATGAGAAGATGGAGGATCTAGGCAGGAGTTCATTCGAGCCAAAGCAACAGAAGATAATCAGCAGGCCCATTGAGAAGTTTCAAACAGAGATTTTGCCTCCTAAGTCGGCTAAATCAATCCCAATCACTCATTATAAGCCTCTATCCCCAATCAAAAGGACCAATTCTATCCCACCTCAGGATGCAGCTCACATAATGGAAGCAGCTGCCAGAATACTTGAAGCAGGACCTCAAGCTACTTCAAAAGTAAAACTGCCCCTAATTGGATCTTCTTCAGTTCCCTTGAAGATAAAAGATTTAAAAGAAAGAGTTGAAGCTTCTCAAAAGGTAACCAAGACTGCTAAAGCTTCTCAGAGGCCAGCTGAGTCTAATGCTTCTAAGTATCTTAAAGGGCAACCTATGAATAAGAGCTGGAATGGATCGGCAGATATAAACAGGCAGAAGTATTTTTCAGATTCTGATGAATCTTTTGTTGGAGGCAAAACTAAAGGAAAATCTGTTTCACTAGCCCTGCAAGCAAAAGCCAATGTCCAAAAAAGAGAGGGCCTAAATGCAGGCAGTAGCAGAAGTGTACTTGTCCACAAAGAACCACCAAGCAAAGTCATCTCAAACCAATTGTTTACAAGCCAACCTAGTACAGGAAAGAACACACACAAGAAACCATCTGTACATAATAGTTCAAGTGTTCTACGGCAGAATAATCAGAAACAAAATGGCATAGCTGATAGGGGGAAGTCACCTTCTAAGCAATTTCTTTCCAATTCACAAGTAAAACGAACACTCAGTGGTGATTATTCCTTTGTGCGACAGAGGAGTTCAGGTAAAATGGCTGAAAACTCTAAAGTCAGCTCCAGAAGGTTGAGCAAAGAGGCAGATGATAAAAAGGAAGAAAAATATTCTTGTACTAAAAGTGTGTCACGTAAGAAACGGCCTAGTGATGGAGATATCCAATATGAGAAAAACCAGGCTACTGGCAGTATGTCTACTCATAAAAGTGGAAAGCTGATTCAGTCTGGCACATTCATGGATAGTGAAATAAGCTGGGGTGAGAATAGTAAAGGAAAAGGGACAGACATTATTTCCTTCACTTTCAATGCTCCCCTAACACGACTGAGACCTACGCCTGAGCTCCCAAGAGAAGTATTAGGGAAAAGTCATGAGTTTACCACAAATCTTCGAAGTAAAAAGATGCAGCTCACTTCAGATTGTATAAATGATCTTAAGACTCCTTTGGGGCATAACTTGAGTGGAGGGGATGCTTTGAGCACTCTTTTGGATCAAAAGTTAAGAGAATTATCTTGTGCAGTTGAGTCTTCACGCCAGAAAACATCCAGTAGCTCCTCATTGATTTTTCAGGATCTGTCACCATCTCCAAATGGCTTATCAAAGACCACCATGTTGCATGGTAACAGGAACCATGATGACATGGAAGTGGATGATTTAGCCAGCCTCTGCAACCCTGGCTTTTCTTCCACTGGTCCTCTGGGAATCACTGGACAGCACAAGAATCAGGTGTGTATCGTATCATAGGTTTTTGCAGAATTCTGTTTTTGCACTTGAATCTTTATTCTATTAAGTTTTCCACTCTGTTTGTAGGTTTTCGATGCCTATATTTTACATCGATTGATATTCTTCTACAGTATTCCTTGTCATATGATAATTTAATTAGACCATTCAGATGACTCTATGTTAACTTGCATATCTGGTTAGCCCTTTTGTGCCTTTTATAATGATTTGATGGCACATGGTCATTGACATCTTTGAATAAAATGTTTTCCTTCTGCTGCTTTTGATTGAGTTGGATTTGACTAGTATGGTTTTGGACATCTTTGACTAAAAATTTCAGCACATCGCGGAAAGTAATTCTCTCCTCCTACTTTCCTGATTCAATGTACTTTCAGTAATTGTATTTTGCTCTATTTGGTTAAGAACTCTTCTTTTTAAGTCATAGAAAGCTTGCTCTTTATTGAGAAGATGGACAACCTTTAAATTTCATCATTTAATCTGTATCATTTCAGGGGATTGAAGAGGAACTGAGTGAGTACGGCAGCAGTGAATTTGAATGCAGGAAGGTGTTTGGCAGTCGGTACCTGAGCCCTATTTCTGTTCTTGAGCAATCGTTTCTTACTGAAAGTTTCAATTCTTCAGATACTGCAGAAAGTAACAATACAGGAGGAGGTAAGATCAGCAGACCGAGTGCCTTTATTTTTATTTTGTGTCAAGAAACATAGGTTGAGATTATAGATATATCTGAACATTATCTAATGAATTTCAGCTAGTAAGCAAAGTTCATCAGTACAAGCTAAAGAAGTGTTTGGTATAAGCTCATGGAATAAGTTCCATTCTATGGAACCCGAGGTAGATTTGTTAGACTCTGCCTCTTCAACTTCTTGTAAAGAGGAAGACGAGAAGCATCTAAAAAATGTGCACTCTGGAAAATCACCAAATTGGGAGCTGGAATATGTGAAGGACGTACTATGCAATATTGAGTCGATGTTCATGGATTTCGCAATGGGAAGGTGTCAGAAGATTATCAATCCACACCTTTTTGATCAACTGGAAAGGATAAATAGCCATAGATATGATGAGCTAAAACAAAGACGAAAGGTCGTATTTGATTGTGTGGGTGAATGCTTGGACTTAAGGTGTAAGCAGTATGTGGAGGGTGGATATGATTCATGGTCAAAAGGTCTATTAGTGGTTAAAAAGAAGGAGAGGCTTGCAAAAGAAGTATACAGGGAAATTTCAGGGTGGAGTGGCATGGGAAACTGCATGGTTGATGAACTCGTAGACAAGGACATGAGCAGCTACTTTGGAAGATGGCTGGACTTTGAAGTTGAAGCATTTGAACTGGGAATACAGATCGAGAAACGATTGCTAAATTCATTGATTGATGAAGTAGTTGCTGACATCTTGCTTCTCTAAAATATTTATCTTCTTCCCCCTCGATACCAATTCTAGATCTTGCTCCCCGTAATGCACATTCTTCTCATATGTTTTGTTCATTACAGATTAGAAAAATGAAACTGACACCAGCTTTTGTATGTTCATGTGTTCCATAATAGATTATTTGTTTGAGGTGATGTTACCAGAATATCAACATCCACATTTCGTTCCTATTTCTAAATATGTCTTGTGAAGACTACCTACCTAGCATGTAAGAGCAGTAAGTTCCATTTCATACAGATGCAAAGTAAAGAAAGATGTTAAGGGCCAGGCCGGACTGGTTCGGTTCAGGACAAATTGAGCAAAGTGGCCATTTGGTCATCTAACTCGAAATGTCCCCACTATTGCTTTATTTACTGGATATAGGCATATAGCCTTATTTTCCTCCTTGGTATTCTCCTTTCTCTGCGCGTTTCATTTTTTCAATTTAGGTTAGCTAATCGTTATCGCATTCTTATTCCTCAGACCTGAAAATTTATTTTGAAAATCTTAAATAAGTGCCTCATTTTGTTGGGAATAGCTAAAGGAAGTCGATTATGAAGTGTGGTTTGAATGAAGATTGAAATGAGTTGAGTTTGTTGGTTGTTAGGGATTAAAATTTAGAAATCGAAAGGCCACCATTGTTGAGGTCTTAAAAGCTTTAAGTTATTCTGAATTTGAAGATAGATATTTGGGAGAGATTTATGGCAATTGGAAGTATTTCAAATCGATTCAATCCTGAATAGTGTTGATGAAGAAGACAGCCTGGTTTTCATCCCATTTTGTGTATAACAGCGTGGATACATTGTTTATATACCGTTTTACACGATTTATATTTATAGAAATGTCAATCTTATGACGACCAACGGCATTTTCAAAAATTTGACTTCATTTAAGGGTAAAATAGTTTTCTGAAGTCTGGACCGGTCGGAAGAGTTTTTTCTCTTTCTTGGCCAAAAAAAGATCAACTCTTTCTTTTTTAGCCGTACAATAATTTTTATATACTGTATTTACTCAATGTTAAGAACAAAAATATCCGTAGGTCCTCAAATGGTATATTCTGCTAATTTATTTCATTTTCTCTTCCAAATCTCTAGGTATGTCTTCCTTTCATCAACATCTTCTCTTCATCTTCTTTGTTTTTTCATGTTATGTATCTATTCTTCTTTTAGTTTATGTGAACTTTTGGGGTTAGGTGTGAGCTCTTTATCGTAAACAATATATGGATTTGCTTTTTCTATGAGTTTTTAAAATGATTTCATCTTTCATTAACTCGCAGCAAGCTCTCTTCATATTCTCGAGAGCCTTGCGATTTCAGATAAGTTCTCTCAATTTTCGTCTTGATCTTTCTTTGATTTTTTAAAATTTCTCAATTTTATGATTTGTATCCACAAATGATCTGTGTCACAATCATTTCTATTTTTAACAAAAAATAACTAATATGTTTCATGTTTTATTGCTTACAATGCAAGCTGACTCAAATAAGTATTTTATTACGTTTTTGTTACTTGGTGTTACTTTTATCTTTAGTTTTTTTGGTATAATGTTGGCCTGAGATAACTTATTTGGGATTAAGACTTAGTGGTTGAAGACTTGTGGATACTTAATATTCAGCTTTGATATCATGTCATCAATTCCATCAGCTTCATCTTTTACCGTTTTAAGAGTTCTCTTATCACTATTGTTCTCCTCACCAGTCTGAATACTGAAGTCAGTAGGTTCTTGAGAGTTATCCAGAAGAAATTGAAGTCATTTTTCAACATCTCCTTTCCTACATCACTTTCTACTTTCTTCGTCCTTCTCTCTTTCAATTTCATGAAAAGTGGGAAACCTGGGGTCTCATGTTATTCCTTCTTGTATCTCTATCTTTTGAATCTTCTTCTGTACTGGATTTCCAACCTCTGTTTGTACAATAGCCTTGTTTCTGTTTTTAAAGGGTATGATGGTCCTGGAATAACTTTCTTTCTATTGTCCTCCATTTAGAGATAGTCTATCCTCGTATACTTTTTGCTCCACCTCCAAAAATACTCTCAACTCCTTATCCTTATGCATACTGTCCTTGGGATTCATCCTGGGGAAGCGTAGAATTCTCATATCATCTTTCTCTAATTCTGCCATTGAGCAGCTATAAGGCACAAGAAGAGTCTTCTTATCTCCTTCTTCGTTAAAATTTATTCATCTTGATCTTTTTCTTATTTGGTCCTACTCAAGTCTTATCTATTGCTCGAGTTCATCTCTATATTTTTCTATTCTATCCATAATATAGAGTCAAGTTGGTACACAAATGGCAAACCTGTAAATATATTTTTATGCAAGGATAAATGATAATATATCGTCTTCTCGATCATTTTTCGCATTCGTCTCTTTGTGTCCCTCCAAGTGAGTTTTTCAAAGAGTACATCAGCAATACTTTGAAACACCAAGTTGAGTTTGTCAACAATAAATTTCAGACCTGGGTGGGTCATTAGTTCATTTCCCTTAAATGGACCAAATACTTTATTTGGATTCAAGTTTCCTTTACTGCACTTCCGAATCAATCAGTGTCATCGATTCAGCTATAAACATACACACACAATCGATTATCTTAATTATTTTGAGATATGAAACAAACCAATAGCTAAGAAATTCTCATCAATGGAGACTCGAACGATTATCACCAACTTTAGTTGCGTATTAAATGTTATCACAAAGTCAAATTTAGCTATCAATCACCCAAAAAAATTCTAAAATGAGAAATCAAAATTTGAGACCCAAGCTTCAACAACAGTGGATTTCAAAGCTTTTCACAAAAGAGTTTTTCGATTCAGTATGTAAGTCTCGAAATGTCTATCGTCACGAAGCTTCTCTTCTTAAATGAGATAACTAATCTTGAATTTTGAAGTTCTTTATAATTAGCAAAATAAAAAAATTGTATATCCCAATCTAGGAGTATTCTTTATAATTGATAAAACTTATTTGGTTAATATAATTTGTAGGAGCTATGATGTGTTAATAAAGTATAAAGGATAAGCTTTGTCAACAAATTACAACAAAGAATATGTCATAATTTTCAACTATTTGGTCCGAGATACTGTATGACATGAATGTTTGTGCCTTTTCATCGATTTTAACTTTTGGTATATAGGTGTTGCAGGTTTTTTCCTTCTCCTCCTCCTTCTTCTTCCTTTTTTTTTCAAAAAAAAAATGGCATCCAGGTATTGTAGCTCTATAGTTGTTCTCTATCAAATTGTGACCCCCTATGGACTCTATAATCCAAAAAGAAAAACATGATATAAATTTTTTCTCTTTACCTGTATCTTCCTTGAGCTAAGTAACACAATAGTTCTATTGTTGAATCTGGAATAAGTAGCTTTGTTGCTACTCAAAGCTCTCTCAATGTCCACAATGTTCTATTTCTACTTTCCATATTGTCTGTTGCGGAAGCCGAATATATAGAGAGTGATAATATCACAACTGCTATATCCAAAGATAGCTAATAAATAGTAAAT